>NEEE01005339.1:101774-120580 GCA_002278615.1 Pogonus chalceus | reverse complement strand
AATTTCGACTAAATGCAACCGAGATATGGCACTCTGAAGTTTTGCCATTTTTGGTACATTTTCAAATGGTGCGTTTTTTTTTTTCCCTTGAGTTCTTAAATATTAACATAACGTTTATTTATAATGTATTTATATAATATTACTTCTTTAACATATCTTAAAAATGGAGACATATAGATATAAAGTTACAGAAAAATATAATGAAAAACCAAATGATTAACTGATTGGATTTAGTGCTAATTTAAATTATATAAATCATAAAAAATAAATAGAATTAAAGCAAGCCTCAAATTTTTTACTCGAATTATAAATAATATTTCTTTTGCTAATGAAGTTATATAAAAAGGATTGAAAAATCTAGACATATTAAAGAACTAAATGGTGCACTAAAGTTGGAGTTGGAATTATTTAACAATAATTTTTAATTAAAATAATATTATATGTTGGTACCTATCCATGAAATTTAGATGCATGCTAATATTAGTTTTTAACCCAATAGTTACAAACGAATTAAATTTTATATTTGTGGAAAAAAGTAAAATTATTGGTTATATAGGGTGTCCCAAAAGGATCAAGAATTAAACGTTCGAAAATCGTCTTAATAATGAATTATAAGGAAGGATTTGCATCTTAAACCTTACAAAATTCAGCTGGGGCAAGAATTAAAATCAACAGACTATCTTCAACGATAAAATTTTGCGATTGAAATGTTTCCAAACTTCGGAAATACCCCGACCCTTTTGGGAGTTGGGAGATCTTGAATAAAAAAATTAGGTAAAAACTATATGAAATTATAAAATGATGAATTGGATTCCACAAAATATGATTAAACATAGTATATTCGAAATAATTTCGCAAAAGAAAAAACCCACAAAATAAAACAATAAGTAAATATTAATAATTGCTGTTGGTTAATTGAGTACAAAGAAAGAAGAAAGAGATGAAATATGAACGTCATATTATGATGATGTTGGCGTGGCCATGGTTGAACAACAGAACATCAACAAAGCAAAGACAACATTGTTTGCACACACAAATATTGATACCTCAAACAGAAATTGTTAGCTAGAGTGATGATGATGTGTCAACTGTGTACAAAGATGCCGCCAAGTATCCTGTTTACACGACACACAAATCACACATTAAAACAATTGTCGTTAATATGTTTATAGTTTCTCTTAAATATATGAAATTCCATTCTTTTTGGAAAACCCTTTCCTCTCCATATTTTTATGTAAATATTAAACCCTTCTATAGCATTTACATATTAAATGCATTATTTCCTTCTAATTAAAGAAAATCAATTTACTATCAAATCATTTTAATTACTGATAATCTAAAACATATTGTTTCGATAAGATCATCAATTAATGTCATATTTATAATTATATTAATTGAGAGTATATATATTTTTTATCAATTAATAAAATAAATATGTTAGAGTTTACGATTTTGACAGCATGTCTTAAGAAAATATCTAACAAATTTATAAAAACGATAAACCTTGAAATGTTACTTTATTAATAATTTTAAAATAATGGAGATGTCATAGAAAAATGGCCACCATAAGAACATTTGAAAATAAAGTTACAAATAATAGTTTAAACTATATGTGCTATTTTAGAACCCGAAATATGGATAAAAGGTACGGACAAACTTTTTCAATATAGATAATTAATTTTTGTAAGATTTTAAATTGTAATATTTGCATTTTTTAAATATTAATTAATTTAATAATCATTCTTAAGTAGCCATAGTAATATTTAATAACACTAATCGATCTATTAAATTAAAAAAATGCAACCAAATATGGCTGCTATAGAAACTTTTTTTAAAATATGAATAGTATTCCATTAGGCGGAAATTTTAATTTTGATTGAATATATCTACCTTTAATTATAATTTTTTCCACTGTAATTATTCCTAGAACCTGTGTAAATACATAATCAATTTTTTTAATAAAATTAAAAAGTATATGTTTCAAAAGTGGGGTAAGTTAATTTTTTGGAGAAGAGAACCGACAAATTTAAAGATATTATTAAGCGCTAAAAGCTAACTTTTGTGTATTTGTAGTTATAGAATAATGTTCATTTAAGTAATTAGAAAAAAAAATAAACATTTTACTTAATCCAAAGGGACTTGCCTCAATTTAAAATTATTTAACTAATACAAGAGTTAGAACAAAAAGTTATGAATAATGAATATATAAAATTTATTTTAAACAATATAAAATAATTTATTTCAGGTATTAAATTACGCATTTGCCTCAATTATGTTATTATATTGGTATTGATATTTTTAAATTTATATTTGATTAAAATTTTTAAGTATTTATGATATAATAAATTGACCCGAAATGGACTAATACCACTTTCAAAATAAACATTTTTGCAATGAAGTTAAACATACAAACTCTCAATACACAAATAAGAGATTTTCAATTATTCTAAACATACATTATTCAAAGATAAATAGATCATACTAAATTACAACCATTATTACTTTAACTTCAATTTCTTCAAAATAGCTATTTGTGTATTAAGAGCGCAAAGTGGGACATTGTCGATTGAGAGGTTGTTGCCGCATGACTTAGGAGCGCGGAATTCTCTCGAAATCGACACACAAGATTTTTTCAACAGTCGCCACAAACTTTAAGAGATATTTGAAATTTGTTTTTGGTGTTACTGTGACGTCACACTATTGCTATCTTTGCACACTATAGAGTGTGGTGCGGAGTGACATCATATTGATATTATATATCAATTGTAGTTAAACTGAAGACAACTGATTTTTTAATATCTTTTTTTATAAATTAAACGAACTTTATTTTAAAATAATAAAAAAAAATCATTTGTCGTTATTTTCTATTCTTACTGAGCTATTCAATCTAATCTAAGCATTTTTAATTTCGTTTTTGTAAATGAATGCCCTATTTTATTTCTATACTCCTTAGCAGGGCATATTTTGTTTGGTTATGTAATATACTAACAGAGCAATTATATGTCAGATTGACTTGTGAAGGTAATAAATGTGTAGGTAACGACAGTGGTATTAATTTTTGACTAAACATTTCCATTAAGAATGTAAACAAGTAACATTTTATAAAAATTTGGACAGCGAGCCTTTTTTCTAGAGCGACAAAGTATTATTTTGCGCTCTAGAGCGGCAAAATACCATTTTGCGTTCATAAAAGAGGGCGCAAAACGCCTACTTTGTATAGCGACTGTAGAAAAAAGAATTTGCCATACTTTTGAAATATTAATTATCTTTTAAGATTTTTTTAATTCCCCTGCAAAAGATTCATTCAATAATTTAAAAATTTTCTCATCAAGACAATTCGCAGTTGTCCATATAAATTTGGACAAAATAATATTTTAAAAATATTTTGTAATATTGTTATAAACGTCGAAAGATTTTATTTTTCTTTATTTATCAATAAGTTTCCATAAATTTAAAAGTGTTAAAAACTCAATATTTCTGAAAAAGGTCTTTTTTCACAAAAAGTTGGTTTCATTGATTTGAAATAAAACTTGATTGTTGTATGCTTGTAGCTAGTTATTGATGAGTCTAACAATAAAATGAACAACATATTTTGTATATGCAAAATAGAATGAATATAAAATGTCGTCATATAAAGAAACACAGCATGCTCATGTACCGAATCGTTAATTTTTACTACACTTCCGGTGAAATATACAAACATAGACACACATATATACAATGAACAATCTAACTACTCATCATGACAGGTTATAGGTGTTATGTCGTATTACATACACTATTACAATGTCAAATTTTATTCGAGAAATAATTATAAAAAAAAAAACGAAATTAAGAAATATATAAGTTTAATCGCCCTTTTTACTGCTTAAATAAACCACCACACGTACCAAAAAAATATGCTAAAGAGAAAGGGAAGAGCGGATGCTGTAACGTCACACATTGTTGATTTTCAATAGCGAATGAGAGTTTTCGACCTGCGTGATACAATTCAGATATGTCCCTACCACTACAATTGTTCCCTCCCAGAATCATTACACTATGTTATTCCCCTACAAATTTACCTATAATATTATTATTTATAAAACATTTACTAACATACATACATATAAGAAATATTTATTTCTTTTATAAAACTAAAAATACAAATGGTTGTTATCTTCCATCTTTAATATTACGCAATATTATGAAATTATTATTTTTTAAATTACAGTCTTAAAAAGAAGGTTTTAATATTTTTTATATTCAGTACCAATTCAATAATTCTTGTCTATAAAGCAATTGCTCGTGTAACGACTTGCAACTCTAATGCTTTTTTATTTAAATGTTTTGTAAACTACATTATCAATAATGTTGTTTATTTTTTGTGGATTAAATACTTTTTTATAAATTAATTTACTTGTATTTATAATAATTAACTTATTTCTTTACTAAATTAAATTTTACGAAATTTGCATCGAGTGCTAAAATTAATGTTTCCTTATATTTTGAATAGTTCTCGAAATAAATATATTTATTAATAATAATAGGATAACAACACAGCGTGTTAATGTGTAGGAGTACTAGTAATTACTTAAACCTGACAAGTTCAAACCGCAACAGGTGGATTTCACACTGAAAGAATATGAAACCAACTAATATGCATGGGATTCGTATGTTGTGTACTTGCCATCTGCGCATGCTAAACTTTTAACATTTAAACGCATTAGTGGTGTAACAATCATTTAAATTGAGGATTAGAAGGTAAAGTATATAGTATTGATTGTGTAACCATTAATCAAAGCAGATTTTGGAGGTTATATTACAAAATAAACGATAAATATGATATTTAAAAATTAATTACTGGTATCAACTGGTAAATTTATCAAAAATTACATTAATAAAAATAAAATTGTAATGATTCTGTGAAATTATTTTTTAAATAACATCTTTAAAAAGGAAATTTTAGTTTTTTTTAATATTTATTATCACTTGAATGATTATTCTTGTATTTAGAGTAATTGCTCGTGTAACGACTTGCAGCACCAATGCTCTTTGATTCAAATGTTTTATATATGTATTTTATATATTTCTAAAAAACAATCATTATAAGAAAATTATGCATGTGATCAGCATTTTGTTCATTATAATTTATTTACATTTTTGATTTGTACAAAATATATTCTACCCGAATAGTTAAATCAATAAATATTATAATTTAAATAATTTTAGTAGCTATAAAATAAAATTTTCACACCTGCATATTTATAATTAGGAAAATATGATCAATTTAGCATCTCATTATAATTTTGATAAAATTTTCTATTAAAATGTTGTAGTATATTTTATCTTATTTACCATTTATTTTATTTTTTAAATTATATTTGTATTTATCGAGTTATTTTAAACCATACAAATAAATGCACAATTCAAACTTCAAAAATAATTATAAATCATTGTAACTTACGAAAATATATAGCGAAATATTTATAATGAAATCATTGAATGAGATAAAATCTCGTAAAATAAGAGCAGCAACACCTAAGACTTGAAAACAGGTCCAATGTGAAACTGTTGTTTAATTGTTTCTTAACAATCTGTAAATCAATTTCCAATTGTTTCACGCACTGACCATACAAACAATTTGCATTCATAAGATATGAAAGTGTTTTGTGTTTGTGTTAGCAATAGTATAGATGGATCAAGATGCTACGATACAATATATAGGTACTGTACGGGGGATCAATAAAAAAACTTATTCCAGTCTGATTCGCATGGGAGATGTGTTATCTCTATCAATTCAGTAAAATATACAGTAAACTATAGTGGTAACATGTTATTCGAACAATAGAATATTAGGACAAAATTTGTGTTATACAAATGAGTGCGTATCAACAACAAGCCATATATTTAAAATGGATATTTTTTGAATAATGTAATATACAATAGCTGTTACATCAAGTGCTACTTTTACAAAAATATATTTTAAAAATTTTATTTTTAAAACCATTTCAATTTATTAATCGGTTTATAATTTAAACGTAAAAACAACATATGATGGATTTTAATGAGTACTATTAAACTGAATTTTGTGAATATTATATATTCTGGTTACCAAAATTACCAAACTATATTATTTTAGCTTTAATTAATTATAACCTTAATTTGATTTTATCTCTTAAATTTATAGTCTTACGTTAAAGCAGAAAATAATGTATTTTTTTATTGTATGTCTTGTAGTTATAACGTTATAAGTTAATAAAATACTTATCTTTTTTTTTTTTAAGAATCAACTTTATATTATAATATTAAAATACTTTTTTTAAATATATAATTTTTAGTATAAATTATTTAAAAAAACTTAGTTCGATATAAACTCATTTATTTTTATTTGAAACAATAAAAAATTTAATTATTTAATTAATGATATTATATCTTATTAATTTTAATCATTAAAAGTTATTGAAATGACGTCATTTATAGCTTTGTTATAATGATTTTAAATTAACATTTTGCAAAAAAATTTAGTTTGAATATTTTCGTTAGTAATAGAATGTATTCTATATATTCTAAGTTTATCAAAATATATTTAACAATATAATATTATTTACATATTTCTTAAATCGAAAGTAAACTTAATAATACTTAGAAATAAAGGAATACTGTGTTAAAGTAAAAGTATTGAATAAGGGTTGATATAAATAATTCAATGGTTTTAACCTGTTTTGACACAATCAACACACGATAAGACTTGTGTTAGTGCACCGTAATAGTATTTAGTTGTAGTTCAGATGCTTATCATATCAATTTAAAAGACTTATAACCATATGTAGTTTTAAAAACCTATAATTAATAGTTATTTCTACTGATCCAAAGATATTATAATTTAAAAATTAATTGTTTTTAATATATTATTTGTTATATTTGTGAAATTAATAAAGGGTGAATTTTTATATTCGGTAACAAATAGTTCTTAATTGTTATCAAATTTAGTATAAATATCAATATCTTTCGATTAAAAAACAATATATACAGGCAGATTTATATTCAATTACAGAAGAAGTTGATATAAACTACACGGAAAAAATTATATAGTAAATACTACCATCAAAGTATTGTAAAAATTCGTTAATCGTCTTTAATGAGTGATTTTCATTTTTATTATTAAATCTATTATAGTAATTATAAAACTTACCACCTGTATAATAAATTTTAAGATCTAAAAATAATATCAGCTCCGATGGTAATGTTTGTCATCATTGATTGTTGGATATATCGAAAAATTCATACAATCAATGATGGCAAACATTACCATCGGTACTGATATTATTTTTAGATGATAAAATTTATTATACAGGTGGTGAGTTAATAATAACCATAATAGATTTAATAATAAAAATAGTAATCACTTATTAAAGAAGGTTAGCAAATTTTTACAACACTCTGATGGTTGTATTTACCATATAATTTTTTCCGTGTAGACAAAACATATCATATTATTTAATAAAATTAAAACAAAAACAAAAATGTTATAAGACAAAGATAAAATGTAACTCTTTATAAACTGAAATTATCATAGCGTCTTAAATAAAATTTGTTTATTTAAATATAAAATTTACCTAAATTAAAGTCTCCACGCCAATGATATAAAACAATGCAATTTACATATTATATTTCAAGACAAAGTATGCTAGGAATTTTCTTATGTTTTTATATATTTTATATTTTACTTATGTTCATTATTCTCACAACTATAACTTTGAATTATATACATATTTTTATGACATATGTTAAATTAATTCAAATACATTAATACGAAAATTAAAAAATATAAAGTAAATAACTAACCTTTGGTAATATTGAGCCGAACCTGTTCTTTCTCCCAGGATGCGAAGGACGCTTTAAGCGCCTCCGTCATCTTCTTGTTGGTGCCGGGTGTCAAAGGCGGCACCTGTGTCGGTATATCTACAACAACAAGAAAATTCATTTGATAACACATAAATATATAATTTACATTAAATTATTAATATTTCATGGAACTACATATAATTTAATACTATAGTTTTTTAATTAGACAAGAAAAATGATCACGCAGTCTTCAAATGATTGATGTGCACAACATAAGGGAGGCTGAACAATAAATTAGTTTTAGATGATTAAAAAAATTAACATTTTAATCACTGTATACTCTTACAAATCAAATTATATGTAGTAGGTACCTACATAATTTACTGACTTTCATTATTGTTATTTTTTGTTTTTGTTTCAGATATTTTAGCACACTTGATTATATCAATTTTTGTATCTACTGTTTCTTTTAATTAATGTCATGGTTTTAAAAGTTATTTATTTGTTATTATTTCCAGTATTCCTTTATGAATTAGATATATTTAAAGTTTAAAAGTAATTTTAATGGCTTCCTTAAATTTATAAATACCATATACGTATATTACAAAATATATGCAACCTGTATTACAAGTTTCAGTAATAAAATTATAATGTTTCCTAATATTACTGTTTTATTTTGTTTTCTATTTAACTTGATATTCTAATTCAAAATATAAAAACTGATTATGGTTTTTCTAATGCAATATTAACAATAAATATGTATATCATAAAATAAAGTGAAATAATAATATTATTATCATTGCGAATAGGTATATAAAAATAAAACAGTTTTGATTTTAAAATATGTCTGTATAGCATGACCTTTAAGAATAATTCTTTTATATGATTATACTTATATATTGAATGTATATCATGCCACTTAAGGAAACAATATGATTCACGCACAAAGGCTAATAATACATTAAATTACACAGACAATAATAATATGTACATAAGTATTATACGTATATAAATTAATCAAGTTAACGACATAACACAAAATAACTTTAATATAAAATATTTCAAAATAAAAATAAAAGAGGGTAGAAAGTTGAGTAAAAAAATAAACAGTGAAAAATTATTAATAAGTTGATTGTGAATGCAGTTGGTCAGCGACAGTCTTGTTTTATGATGTTTCTAGACACGTGCTATTGAGGGCGGTGGCGGTAAGGAAACGGTTACCAGCACCTGCTTCAAAAGGTTTGGCCAGTCGCCGACCTTATATATGGGTTAAATGATCTGAACGATAGTTTATTGACTTCATTCATTTGGGCTGATTATATTTTTGTAAACAAATAAACCAAATAATAACAACAAAAAAACTATATTTGAAAAAGAACAACATTAATATAAAAAATGTCATCTAATTATATTAACAAAAAATACAAATTGCCAGCATTCGAAACTGGACTGATTTATATCACTTGCTGCAAATACAAATTATAAATTTTTATCTATAAGTCAAAACATGTTTTTTCTTTCTTTTACGAATAATAATATAATTATATTATTGACAAATATAAAATGATTCAATCTTTTTTACTTTTGCAACGAGTATAATTAATCCAATTTATAAAAACATCATTAACTTTTTTTTAAAACCAGTGCGATTCAAATTTAATCCCGTACTTGTTACACAAAAGACGCCAAGAAATACTTATTCCCATTTTCACTCAAGAAGTTTAAACTTGATTTAACAGTGTTGATTTTAACACTTGTTTTAGTGACAATAAAAAATTCGATAGCTGTCAAGTGAAAAGTGATTACTCATGATTATTTTCCAGGATAACTATAAATCTTTTTTTTTTTTTTTTCTAGAATATTTTTGAATTTTATTACTAAATTCATTAAAATTACAATTTCAGTTTCAGTGAAATTTTGAACTTATTTATTTTGTTTAATTAATATGTTTTAAAAATTTTTCTAGAATAAATAAGTTTTAACACTGTATCACTTAATAAGCTAATCATAGAAAGAAAATAGTTATTTGTGTATTAAGAGCGCAAAGTGGGACATTGTCGATTGAGAGATTGTTGCCGCGCTCCTAAGTCGCGCGGCATTTTCTTGAAATCGACAATGTCTATTTGCGCTCGAAATACACACAACATTTTTTCTACAGTCGCCACAAACTAAGAGATATTTGAAATTTGTTTTTGGCATTACTGTGATGTCACACTATTGCTATCTTTGCACAGTATAGAGTGTGGTGCGGAGTGAGATAGGAATATTAGTTTCGCCGTGACATTATATTGATATTATATATCAATTGTAGTTAAACTGAACACAATTGATTTTTTAATATCTTTTTTTTTATAAATTAAACGAACTTTATTTTAAAATAATAAAAAAAATCATTTGTCGTTATTTTCTATTCTTACTGAGCTATTCAATCTAATCTAAGCATTTTTAATTTCGTTTTTGTAAATGAATGCCCTATTTTATTTCTATACTCCTTAGCAGGGCATATTTTGTTTGGTTATGTAATATACTAACAGAGCAATTATATGTCAGATTGACTTGTGAAGGTAATAAATGTGTAGGTAACGACAGTGGTATTAATTTTTGACTAAACATTTCCATTAAGAATGTAAACAAGTAACATTTTATAAAAATTTGGACAGCGAGCGTTTTTTCTACTTTGTCGCTCTAGAGCGGCAAAGTACCATTTTGCACACACAAAAGAGGGCGCAAAACGCCTACTTTGTATAGCGACTGTAGAAAAAGTATCTTCTTTCATATTTCTCTTTGAAACGTCAAATTATCATTTAAGTCACTTTTGAACGCTACTAAATTTACATAAACCAAAACTTTAATAAAATCTAAAAAGTTTAAAGTCAATAATAATTAAAGAAACTTAACTCATGTTAAACTTATACTGTGAAAATAAGAATTAATATTTATATTTTTATTTAAACAAATTATTAATATTGCAAATAGAACTAAATTGACAATATAATAAATAAAAAAAATGTCTAAGTTATATCTATCAACAAAGACTGGATTGGATACGACAAGATAAAAGAAAAAAAGGAAGACCTAAAAAAACATGGACCAGTACTGTACAAGAGGAAATCAAAGTATTAAATTTAAATGGGGGAGAAGTCAAACAAATGGCGCAGAACTGTGTCAGGTATATACCCTTTATATCTATTATTACTATTATTAAAACACTAAAAAGTCCAAAATAAATATTAAAAAAAATTTTAAATTCAACCAATATGTTATTGTATCATTTCGTTATTATTAATATATAAAATAATTATAAAGTAAGTTATTATAATATAGTGTAAAATATGAACATTATTTAAAGATTTATGTAAGCAAAAACTTATTAAAAAAAAGTTAGTAATAATTTAAGAAGGGTAAGCGACTTCTTTGTAAAATGGCTTTAATACAATAATTTTGATTAATACTCGAAGCAATGCTTAGAGAAGTTTTTTTTAGTTTAGTTCTGGTCGATTTGAGCCACGCGTCCGTCGTGGTCAGCCGCAGTTAAACACCGGTTATTGAGAAGGCCGTAGTCGTAGTCGTAGTGGATGCGAAGTTAGAAGCTAACAAACCAGGTTTTATTTTTCTCAAGGAATCGTACCTAATTGAAGCTTTTTCGCTTGTGCACAAGCACAGCACAATATAATTTCTGTAAATTAAAAACTATACACTGCTATTTAATTAGAATTACTTCACGGGTGATTTATAAGTTCGGTTAATTCGTACGTGAGCCAGAAGAGTCACGATTTCTATAAAAATAATAAATAGCTTTTCTGAATCGCTTCTGAAGATCGCTAGCTACACGGACCTAATGCTTATAACAAGTGATTAGCTGCTAAGGCGGGACTAGCACTATATACTAGATCGATTAAATTTACCCATTACCCAATAATACATCTGAATTAATCTGTCTTATGTGCGGTTACAATCTATACTCGAACCTTGTTATTATTAACAAAGTTTATAATTTTCAATATGAAAAATTTCTTTGCAATTAATCATTATCGAATTTTGAGATTTTATGATATTTTAAATTATAGCAAAAAAATGCCTTCAAGACGAAACTATCTATTTTTTAAAAACTATAAAACTTTCTACTTTTGTATATTTTTTAAAAAATAATGCAATAATCCTTCAACAATAAAAGTTAATTTATTATTAGTTACACTTCATTAAACTGACACAGAAAAAGATAAAATGACATCTTTTTTAAAAAAAAACAATAATTATTAACAAATGAAAAAGTTTAAATAATTTAAAGTACCTCTCATAATTTTTAATAATACATAATCCGTTTTTATCTTGCACATTAAATCATGTGAACTTGAATTCGAAGACACATTATTTTATTTTGATTTTGTATTTTAGAACGTTACTATTCATTATCTGTTAACAATAAAATGTTGACAACTGTTTAAATGCATAGTGAAAATAATATACAAAAATAAACTTGAGTGCATAACAAATAGTTTCTGATAAAAAGTGCACAAAAATAAAACATTAATGAACAACAACAAGAGCTAAAATCAGTTGTTGCAAAAAGATATAGTTTCTTATTATTGTAAATCATTCAATTATCATATTACTATTATAAACTTCAGTTTCGAAAACTTTGATTTAGAAAAACAGCCACTGGTAGTATGGATTCAAGTTGTGTTCAGAATTTGAAGCGAGCCGTTCAAGTCACATTTATTATATAACCAGGGGTATGAAAATAGGTATAAAATGGTTTTGAAAAAACTTAAAAAATAATGAATATATTACTATAGCAGCAGAGGTGGTACAATTCTAGTTGATTACTCATTTTGAATATATGAATATGACTTAAACAGTAAGCTTAAAATTATTTGTTCAACAACATTATGTACTACTTCTGGTGGCTTCAAGGCCCTTCGAAACATAACTTTAAAATGTGATGTTATGAATAGTTTTAGCGATAGAAAAAGGAGTTTCACTACTGGCCTAAACTATGATGTAATTATAAATTTTGATTTAAAATAAGTGACGGTCTATTTCAAATTTTGATACCAATCATTTGCTTAGAGATTATTCTAAATGATTTTAAAATTTCGTACCCATGATGCTACTATAAGAAGCAAAATTTATATTTTTTCATTTATTTAACTATCGGCGTAAGTATTATTTACTAATGCAAAGCATTAGGTAACTGTAAATTTTATTTTAAAATGAGTGACAGTCTGCTTCAAATTCTGAACCCAATCATTGTACCAGCCATTTAGAGATCATTCTAAATGATTTTAGAGTTTCGTACACGTGATGTTACTATAAAAAGGAAATATTTGTTTGATAAACATTATAATAAATTAATGATTTTATTTTTCCATTTATTTAATTATCAGTTTTCGTATTTTGTACTAATTTGAAGCATTAAAATTGAAGTAAAACTTTTTTATACACAATCCATTATATATTATGTATTTAAATTAAATTAGGTATTATGCAATATGTGTGAAGCACTTATCATTATACATTAAAACATTAAGTAGGAACCAATTTTTGAGATGATCATTTGTTTTTCGTACTGTCAATATCTTTAAAACATAAAATGAAAAGTAAAGTGTTTATTGATTTTTTTTTGTAATTATAATTAAAATAAATATAGGTACATGAATATTTTATTTAAGTAAATACAACCTGTATGAAAATATAAAATGTATAAAAGTAATTTTGACATAAAATTAGTTGTACCCTTATGAACACATAAAAAGTCAACGTAAGCATGACATTTTAGTTTTTATCGTCACTTATTAGACGGTGGTACCATCTGCTTTAGTTTTAAATTAAGTAATAAATATAAATAAATTCAAAAAAATAAGCACTGCAAAATGAAATAATATTACATTGTAACATTTTTGAACATATTTAAACCAATTAAAACACATACATGTTACTTAATAAGATGAGTATTCATTAGATGATAATTTGTAAACATAATTGAATAATAAGGGGTTTATCTACAAGTACAATTAATTTGAAGAAAGCATTTGATATGTTTGACAGTATTGTCCGTTAGATGTACTAGTTGATAGTGTGTTTCGTTCAATCCATTCTCATTCTCATTCGACTGCAGTGTGGAAGGTTTTGAGACGAAGACACACAACACAACACAACACAACACAACATAACATACAATTGATAATTACATTATAGACGTGAAACACCAACACACATTTACACGCACAAAGCAAACATACACAGTCAATGACGCACAGATGTTCTCGTATTATTCATTTTAATTACAATGTTAGCGGAGCACAGATTTTGACCCTCTCACTTTACTTCTGTCTAAATAATATTAAAACAAAACAAATTGCTATTTATAATATTCAAATTGACATGTCAATTATGTACTAAGTTTATAATAAAATATTTCTCTAAATTAATTACATATATATATATATATATATATTTGCTGTTATATTCCTTACAAAATCATATATTAGAACAATTGCAATATTAATTATCTATTTATTATTTAACTGAAAGTGAACGTTTCGAAATATCTGCGAAGTAGCTTACTACATTTTTTAAATATTTGAAATTAAGTTAAATGTTGCCAAATTATTATTTTAGTTGCTTTATCATTCAAGAATTATAATTTGGAAAATTGATGATGTCTGAAACGATTAAAGATCGTTACAATACATATAATAAAGTGGATAAACCTAGTATTTCTTTTGATTTAAATTTTCTTAAAATATTTAAAGATGTTCCATCTAATGCCGACTACGAAATCTTTATCGATTATTTACAAAATATCTTTATTTGATGCACTGTACTATAAAAATGTTAGAAAGAATTTTAGAAAATTTTTAAATGCTATGTTATTATTAATTTTATTTGATTCGAAAAGATTTGTAGTGGATCCATTAATAATAAAATTTCGATTGTTTTAACTTTAAGCACGAACTTAAACTACTTTATTTTTTTGAACTGTTAATATTTGATTTTGTTACAAAGTTTTTTAAAATTAAAAGTATAAATAAAACTTTACATTTTTTAAGTTTTACAAAATAGTTATAATTCCTGTTTAGTTTATGTGTTACAAGTAAAGTTCATATTCCAGTTGATGTATACTTCTCATTCTAGCACAACTTTCATGACCAAAAATATGTTCAAAAATAACACATTATAATATTTTTTTTTTTTTTTTAATTACGTATTGAAAAACTAAACTGTTATTTTCTAATCATTGTAAATACATACTAGTACTTTAGTAACCAATTTGTATATACTTTATCTGAATGATTGATTTAGTTAATATATACATTTACTAGTGACTGTATATATTATCAAAATATTACGCTTTAACTGTAGCAAAATAACTGCAATTATTAAATACTGATTAAATCCAATTTGGCTTAATAAAGTGAAGTATTATTTTCGGGGGACCTGAATTTTGATTTTTTTTTATAAAACATAACTACAAAGGACTATATTTTAAACCACTTTTGAATTAAGATGCCAACTTAACAGCAGTCATTTTTATTATTATGTCCTCAATTCGTAAATTGTCAAAGTGCCATTTCATAAATAAATAAATAATTTTGGTAAAAGCCCTATTCGACATTTGAGATAAAAAGAAATTTTGTGTAACCATTCTGTAAAGATAATTTATGTACAATATTAAACATGAAAAGCTTAAAAATCTTAGTTTTATTACAAATTAAAACTATATTTTTGCAAGATCTATCTGAAAATTACACAAAATATTTTAATGATGTTATTGAAGTAAACATTTATATTTTGTAGTAATTCGGAAATGAAATTCAAGATAAGTATCTTTTTAAGAAATGTTTTTCTACCTGAATAATAGGTAGATAATAGCTTAAAGTAAGTAACCCACATTAGTTGTTCAAATTTTTCCATTCATGTATTTTTTGAAGTTTTGTTGCTTGTATTAATTCAACAAATTTTAAACAAAATATATATAATAATTTCTAATATATAAAGGCTTTATATAGCAACCTGTTGATATATGCAAGCGTAAGTAAGTAATAATTATTAAGGGATTATTTGCTTAGCTATTACAAGTTTGTTAAAATAATATTACTTTGTAAACAATTTTACATACGGGTATCTACAATGCCTTTATGATAAACGTAAAATTTTTAATGTTTCAATTAAAAAGAATTACAATCGATTAAAAATAAACAAATTATGCATTAAAATGAATATACTTGTATAAAGGAAAAATATAAATATATAAAATTTCATCATACAGTCAACATTTGTCGGTTTTTATCAATAAATACAAAAAAATATATAGATGCGTTTAAGTTAGTCAATAACTTTTTCATGGAAACATTTAAAGATAAGATTAGTTTTTATATAAGATTGCAAGAAATAAGGGCTATTGTTTATTTGTTAGTTTCACGTGTTGTATATAATATAGATATATATATTTCTGTTTGAAAATCCAGCACATTTCTATTAAAATAATAAATGAAACAATTTCTTATATAAACTAATTATTATTTCAATTTAAAATTTTATTTGCTAATGAATTTTGATTTCAAAAAGGATTTTATATATTACATATTCATAAAAAGAAAAATACTACTGAAAAATTATAATTCTAACTGTAAAACTGTGAGGTAAAATCTTATAATATAAATAGTAATCTTATAAAGTAAAGTTAAAACTAATATTTTCTTAAACATGCGTTTATAATGCTGTAACTTTCATAANTAATAAATATCATTTTATACGAATGTTATCACTTTATTTCTATTTCAATATCATTGTTGCATACATATTTCTGGATTTATCTATGTAAATAAGTAATAATAGTTTACTATTCCCACGTGTAATATGTATATTTTTTTCTGTATGACATTGACAGATAAATCACTAAATTGTTAATATTGCGTAAAACATTAAATTTTATAATGGATAATAATAAATTATTCGATATTATAGTATAATATGAAATTACGCTGTTCTTAAAAAAGGTAAAAATTCTTAGAAGCAAACGAAAATAGAATGAATAATGACTGGTAAAAATTTGAAGAAAAAAATTACGTCATAAAATTATATAAAGCACGCACATGTTTTTAATTGTCAAAGCTAAACTCAAACTTACCCTTTTGTCTACTGAATGCTTTCATTGTTTTTATTCCCATCCCGGCAAAACGCTTTAAAGAGTTTATGTACATTTGAGACTAGCAAGACGCACACACAATTTTTCTTTCCTGCACGAAATCTTTTATATTTTATAAATATCACACTATAAGAGCACTTGTTATATTAATAATTAATTATAATTACGATAAAATTAATAATAAATAAGTATAAAAACGACTATTTTATTTATTTTGAAGAGGTTCACTTTTTAACAAATTACAACAAAAACATAAATATTTTCACAATCACCTCATAATTTATATATTTACTGAAATTACCACTAAAACAGAAAGTTTTATAAATGTCCTTCGCATTTTCATCTTAAAAATATTATTCATTGTTGATATATTTAAAATATAATATATTTATAAACATGTTAAATATTTTTAACTGTTCCATTTTAGTGTATCTACTATTATGTTACAGGCACGTTTATTGAACACATGTTTATAATAAAGAATCCAAGCACTGTTCTTTTGATTACGATGTCGTGTATGTAAATCTAACCTCACATTTGTTACAGATAACAAAAATGTCAACATCAACAACAATGTATATATGTTTTCGTGTGCGTTGTTCTGTATAGCGACGGCGCGCACCTGTATATCTCGTCACCATTGAATGAACTGTGCGTGTCTAAGAGAGACAACAGTGTTGCGCAGCGCCGCTACATCCCCACCCAGAGACACAACCGTTTATGAATGAAAACTCTCAAACGAGGTATCTTATGTTCACGTCAGCACGGCGCGGTTGATCTCCAACTCGAAAGGCTCGCAACGAAACGGCTGCGTGAGAACCAAAATGACCTGATCATTGCGTCCGCCTCGACCACGAGTATTTCCAGTTTCTCTCTTTCTTTCTTTTTGTGTACCTACCAATATATGAATGTATGTATATAAACTTATATTCGATGAACGATTAATTATACTACAAGGCGCCCATACTCTTGTTCTTGTACTGTACCTGTACCTGTACATACATGCATACTACTACTTCATTTGTTATGTATCAATTTGTGAATGTCACAACTTTTCTTGTTAACTATATTTTTTGTTTCATTTTGTGACCTATCCGAACTTAACAAATTTATTTACTTACGCTGTATGAATCAATCAGTAAGTAGCATGATATTTTTACGGAAATTATAATTATTGATTATTTTTGCAATAAACACAGGTCTCGCCAATGTGAAAGGTACTTTTCAAAACAAATTAAGGAAATGAAATTGGTTACATTAGAATATATTACTTTTAAATTAACTTTATATAAATACATCTATTTTATCATTCATTACAGCATCAGTTTACAACACAGGATATTTAAACTTATTTTGAATAAAACTTTTACATACAACTAAAAACTTTAAAATGCAGCTAATAGTTTTATAAATTTCATTATTTATACAGCACTATGCAAATATATTTTAATTTTATATTTTTCACACATACATCAATTTAAGTGTACTGAACGTATTAGTTAAACAAACATAAGTTAAAATTCCAATGACGTTAGAATCATTTTGAAAATTCCAAAATTAACAAATGAATTAGCTTATTACCATAGATAACTATGAAACATTTTCTGTTTCTTTTACAATATAGAATGAAATAATATATAAATATTTGAAAAGGAAAGTAAAGAGTTCAAATTTGTTTCTAAGTGAGACATATTTCCAGTACAAGTACCAATCTTCTTAAAAAATATTATTTTTAGATACCGGAAGTGCCAACAAAATATTTATTTGACATAAAAAATTCTCGTAGAATAAACGAATATGAAAAATTAATGGTTTTTTTTTTTTTTTT
>NEEE01005339.1:82745-101751 GCA_002278615.1 Pogonus chalceus | reverse complement strand
TTTTTTTTTTTTTAATAAATTTAAAACTTATATTTTTTAAATTTATTCTGAGCTTCATATTAATATTAACTCTTCGATAATAAATTTAATTTTAGATAAAAAATATTTTTAACTATTTATTATACAGAAATAACAGATTTTTTTTATAAAGTTAACAAAGTTTATTCTAATTCTATTAAAAATTTATGGTTGTATTTTAAAAGGTTCTCAGATCTTTCGAGAATTGAATTTATTAGTTCCATTAAAATTAAAACCACAATAAAGACCAGTAGTGAAACAGTTTTTTTTTTTTTTCATTTTTCTGTTACTCGCTAAATAAAACTCGTGGTCATCGTTCAAATAATTTTATCTAAATTAGATTAAAAGATCATTTAAATTATTGGAGTCATACATAACTAACAGCACAGTAAAGAAAGGGCAATAACGAAAGTCTAAAAATAGTCCCATCATCAGATTTTAAAATTTCGTTTTAAAAGACTTTGATTTCAGAATTTGAAGCATATTATTCAAGCCACACTTATTAAGTAACTGTAAATTTTTCATTTAAAAAAAGCGATAGACTGCTTCAAATACTAAATCTAAACATACTAACAGTCATTTTCAAATAAATCAAAATTATTTATTTAGTTTTATACACTTGTTAATACTATAAGATGTCCCAAAAGGGTCGAAGTATTTCCGAAGTTTGGAAACCTCTCGAACATTTCAATCGCAAAATTTAAGCGTTGAAAATGGTCTATTGGTTTTAATTCTTGTACGAGCTGAATNTATATATATGATATAAAAATGAAAGAAAAAACCGGTTTAATATTGAACGAGTATATACGTGTAGTTGGTGCAGTTCGATTAGCACAGGTGCTATAGTTAGTGTAGAGTGAGCAGCTTCGTTCTCTGTAATTATACGTTGTATAGCTGCCCCTGTTCACAGTCTCTGAAGCAAATGAATCTCATGCCGCGAAAATATCGAAAAATAAATTCTCATTACCATATACATTTTGCTGTATGAAATATAAAACGAACAAATAAATTACTAATTGAACACTTTTTTATCATAGCTATACATATTAGACAGATACAAAATTATGTTCATTTTTTGCATTTATCATTTAAAATAAGTACCTACTTAAACGAATCTATTTCAACATACAGCTTGTATATTTATACATTTTTCTTTTTTAATATTATACTTACATGCAATTTATAAAAATATTACATTAATTTTGATTATCCATTTATTACCTTATTTACAATTAAAGTTAAACTGTTATCAATGTATTATAAAATACAATTCAAAAATATTATAATAAATGCTGGAATAATATGTGATGTTTTCTTTTATTTATATTGAATTGAAAATTTTAAAATAAAAACTGCAAATAATCTTATTATTGAAGAAATTTCTAAAATATAGGTATTATATTAGTTGTATTATATGTAGGTATCTATGTTATGATCGAATGCAACCTGATATTGAAAAAGGGCACACCGACTCATCGCATAGTGAGTGCCATTGTAGGTATTTGTTACTGAAAACGTAAGTAAGAGGTGAGGGGTGAGAAAACCATCAGGTCCTTGAGTGCAGCAGGTCTATATTTAGGGGTTGTTAGATGCAAACATATCCACACATATACACACACAGACCACAGTATATAGTATAGCATAGCACATACGGATACACCGGAAGCCGTGAGGGAGAAAAGAGACGAAGAAGACAGTGCGTATAGACTACAAGGACCACCGGAAGTGCGTCAGGTACCCTGTTTTGAGAGTAGCTGTCACCACGCGCTTCTGTGTTGTAATACGGTAGGACGGATAGGGACTCGGTCTCTCATTTATGCTATGATGTTTCTTTAGGCTCTGGCCTCAAACTTCTTAGGCAAACCGATCACGTATACTCAAATACACTGTCCATTCGCTTGTCGTTACTTGCTTGTTCAAAACTATTTTACTTTTATTTTCTAACAGATTATTTACCTGCTTTATATTAAAACTTACAAGACCATTAAACACCTAATAGCATTATTTTTTTGTTACAAATTTATTTATGTATATACTTATTTAAAATAATTTTATAAAAACTGCATTCACAAACCTTTTAAAACTTTTGCTATATACACTAAAAAACTTAACTGTTCTTTTTTAAAGATATTTTTATATATACTTGGTAGTTGAATCTATAACTTTCAAACAAACATTAATTTATAATATTATGTTAATAATATTTATATTAATTTATTTTCCAATTTCACAAAACTCTTAAAATACTTTCTGATACAATTAAAACATAATTTTTAATTTTATTTATAAAAAGTTTTACACTATTCAGATTTTTCTAATAAATTAAACATAAAATAATAAAATGAATTTTCATAGGCAATAAAAAATTCTTAATAGTTTACCCTTTTTACAAAATTTTAGTTTTACGTGTTCACTCATAATTTTAACGAATATTTTTATTTTTACTATGATTTATTATTAATATCCAACAAAATTAAGTATAAAATAAAAGACTTTATAGCAGTTATAAATGATTAAAACTTTTTTTTTTAATTTTCGATAATACCTAAAACTGCAACTGATTATTTTTAGAATTATTAACTATATGGATTGGAAAGGACCAAATCCTAAATACGAAAAACATTACATAATAGTCGTGGCCACGAAACAATGTAATTGCGTAGTAATAAGCAGATATTTTACTTCGACATACGTTATTATCTTTTTCATCTTCTTAACGCTTATTTGACGTACTTCCCAATAATGTGAAGTATGTCGCAACTTTATTCGAAGAATTATGCTTGTAGTCTACGCAAGTTTTGTTTACATTGGTCATTTTTTTGCAAAGCGTTCGTGCGTGCATATAGCAACAACAATTTTTTCGGAACATATAAAACGTTTCAGATCGCGGGGCACTACTATGTAAACGTACAATGATTATGCAATTACATTTTTTCGTGGCCCCATCTATATGTTAGATCATGACAAATATGAAACAAGAAAAATACTTTAAACTAAGTATAGACGATATTTTAAATTTAAAAATTGATATAAATAAAAAATAAAATGTTTCAAATTTAAATAAGAATACATTTGTAAAAAAGTAAAATACTTTATAGATATCTGACTTATATTTTTAATTAAAAAATAAATGAAATATCTGAGTTATAAATAGAAGTGTATAGATATACTTGTAGTAATATATTTCATCGGAGTCTGAGGTATTCACCTATTTTCACAGTAAGTTCGGTATCAGTACATTTTACATTACAGTAGTACCTGCATTACACATAATTAATACTTGGTAGTTCATCCGTTGCAGACAAGCAATGGCAATATAATCTCCCGTTGAGCCTCCTGCTGTTTTATCCAAGAGTCACGTCTTCCGATTATGAATATCGCTTACTTTTTCTTCGGACTTTAGTAGAAACGAGATAACCACATTGCTTGCAAGCACATGTGCTTATTTATTAGAAAAAGATACTATATCAACACGCCACTAGTTATTAACAATAATAGAAGCAAAATTCATTAAAAATATAACTAACTAAATAAAAAATAAGAAACAGTTTTTACGGTCGATTTGACTTCAACATCTCCTGACAGTAGCTTCGAAAATATTAATTTACGTTTAGACAAACATCATATAAAATATTATATTTTTAATTAATCTCCAAAACCGATTTTAATTTGCTTATTAATTATAAAACAAATTCTAATTAATTTCAATAAAGAAAACACCAATCATATACATTAATTAAAATTAAATTTTATATTAAATAATATATGATATTTTTTGAAATATAAAGAAATTACGTCATTGTACTTCTTCTTATTTTGATGTCATTGTTGAATTAGCTGTTTAAACTTAAATATTATAGATTGTATGCCGCCTTCGTGACAATACTGACTCAGATATCAAACTATTTGGTACTTATTTTTTTTTTCTGATTCGGTTAAAATCAATGATTATTTATGTAGAAAGTTATATCATAGTTAAATAAATAAATAAATGATAGCAGAAATTTTATCATGGGTTTCTACAGAGCGATAATATGTATGATCATTTCTAGAAATAAATTATTATTTAAACAAATTATAAAATGTTAATTTAATAAATATTTATTTTGNTTATAAAATGTTAATTTAATAAATATTTATTATTTTATCAACAGCATTAACATTTTATTTCATTGATAAACATATAGTTTTCTGTCAAATAAAACGGAATTTATTAAAATGTTCGGTAAATTTAAATAAAATAAAATTATACACATTAAGGAATAAAAGATTTTTTATGTAAAATTTCTCAAGACTTTAAAACACATAATAATAATCTTGAACATATATCTAGGCAAGTTGAAAGAAAAATGCAAACAGTGGCTGCTAGTACGTCACGGCCGGAAGTCGTACATCATTTGCCGATGTCTAAGGGATTTATATTTTGTTGCAGAATACCTACATATGTACTTCATATATTTGTGTCTATATATGAATTCTTCATGTTTGCATTTAAAAGAGAAGTATTATTACAATCACTATTAAAAAATTAATTTGTTTTATAATATGTGTGATAAAACAAATGATAAGCTAATATACAACAGTAAATAAAAAAAACTAAAGTTTTGATTTGAAAGACTTTGAAACAGTTGATAGAGTTCAAAATTTGAAATTAGATGTCAGTTATATTTATTGCGTAACTGTAAATTTATATCTATATCAAAACTAATCTGTAATATTATAAATTTCACTTTTATTTACTTTTTAAAAGACAAGTTAAATTGGAAAAATTTCTAATTATATGAATGATCAATAAAATATCTTTATTTAATAATTACTATTCTTTGAATCATATCTGCAACTTTTTATTTTATTCTCTACATTAATTAACAAATATGTATTACATTTTCACAGTAACTATAATACTGGTTGCTTCCAAGCATGCAACTAAAATGTGTATAATTGTGTTTCTTTATTTATATAATTGAAATTACAAGAATCTTTAAATGTTTTTTTCCAATTTTTCTTTTATCGTTTTTTAGTGTCCGACCGAAACTAATTTTTACAACCGAAACCGAAACTGAAACTTCTTTTTATAGCAATTGCATTTTAGATATTTTTTTTTGGTTTGAGCTTACGTTTTTGTTAATTGATAAAAAAAACCTTATTCGACAAACGAATAATTTAATTGCTTTCAGAAAATTAACAAACAAAATAATCACAAATTTTCTATAATATGAGGGGCAAGGTGTATATTTCACATAGAAAAAAAATTATCAATCATAGCAGATTTAAAATTAGTAAGAAATTGCGATAATAAAAGAAATAATAATATCCCTGACACCATCGATATATTTAAATACAAAAAGCAGATTACTTAATTCGGGCTTTTCTTAAATCTATTTCATTATAATTTTTTATTTAGGATTCTTATAAAACCAGCCCAGGCCCGATGTGCCGATTATCGCTGAACGCCGGCGCGACCTTTCACGAATGAAGTTTTGATTTCGGTATTAATTTCGGTAGATTTTCTGTCAAAACCGAAACTTGGCCGGAACCGAACCTTCAGTCAAACACTACCAATTCTTTAAATACTTGATTTTTTTTATAATTCCACTGTATAGACCAGTGGCGAAATTATTTTCTCTATCCTTCTTCCGCTTATGAAAACTCTATTTACAAAATCCTTTTCTAAATTATGTTTTGAAGTACCTGGAGACAGCCCCTCTGTCTCAGAGTCTAGTTGAACAAATAATTTGAAGGCTGCTGTCTTACTCACCTATCTATATTTAAAATGGGTGATCAACTAGAAATGTGCCATCTCTGCTGCTATAGTAACATATTCTTTATTTTAAACAATTTCATACCTCTGATTACACTAACATTACAAAAATAATACATTAGTTGAATTTTGAAGAAATATAATAAAATAATTGAATTTAAAATTTTGATTTTCAATATTTAAATTATCATCTGATTTATTTTAAATTATTAATAATTTATTTTAAGTGCATTTCAGCCTTTACACCACATCTTCAGAAACACAAAGTACTATAAGTTCAATATTAAAAAATTAATTCCCTTATCCAATCTAATAACAAATAATTTTGGCAAAGATTCAAGTCCCATAAAACCATTTTTTTGACAATAATCGCTGAATTTTCAAATTTTTTAGCGTTTTTGATTTACACCGTTTAACCTATTTATTCTTTAAAATGATTTGTGGCATTGGATGAATTAGCACGAGTATGACATTTTTAAATTGTTTTGAAGGACCTCCAATTTGACTGATAGTACGATTAGGTTCATAATTTGAAGCAGACTGTAGTTTATTTTATGATTTACAGTTACCTAATGAATGCAACTTGGACAGCTCGCTTCAAAATATGAACTCAACTAATTTAAGGTCTTTTTTATATCGATATTTTAGAAAGTGATGTTATGTGTAGAGTTTTTTGTTTCGTTACTGTCTTTTCTTTACTGTGCTACTAGTTTTTTATTATTTCAACTACTTAAATGTATAAAGTTTTTAAACAACTGTCAACACATTGATGCATTTATTTTTATTTATATTATAAGATTTCCTACATTTTAAATGTTATTAAATTTAAATGCGATTAAGAAGATTTTTCAATTGACCTTGCCGGTTTTAAAAAAGATTTTTAAGAATCGATGTAAATATTTGGGTATTTCACAAAAATATGCATTCTTGATTTATAAATATCTTATGATCTGCATCACTATACTTACATTTTTGATTAATAATAGTTGAAATTCTTATATTATTACGTAATTCAGATTTGATTATTCAGTTTATATATAGAAATAAACAGAAAATATATAAAAAGTTTTTAATTTAATTTATATACAGATTAGAATAATATTTAGGAAATAAATTTTAACATATACCTATAAGTTTTTATTGCTGAAACACTGATACAAGTATGTTTATGTACCTTTATGCAAATTTGTAAATGTAATATACACAATAATTTGCATTGAATAGTACTGATAATAAATATAGACTTAGTTAGTATACAGCATACATTATAGGGTATCTTTATCTATTCGTGTCAGTTGTCCATATTTATTCGTCAAAACACATTTCTAAAAAAAAAAAAAGTCTACTAAATTTACAATATATATGTATATAAAAAAAAAACATTTTATTTTTAGTATAAAGCTATTTATTTTATTTTAGTTTTAATTGAATTAAATTGCCAATAATTCATTCTTACACGCCTTTTTATATCTATTCATCCATATCTCATTTAAGTTTAACAATATTACTTTAAAAAACAATTTAAAAAACGTTTCAAATGACTTAAAATGTGTATTAATAGAATAGGAAAAAAATATATACAAATAACATTGGAAAAGAAAAATATATAAAAAAGTTTGTCGCATATATTTTCTGGAAATGCTTCATTACAAGTGATTTCCGTAGTTCTCGGTCCAGAGAAAACGCAGACAATATGAATGAAGTGGAAACAAGTAAATACTATAGCAAAAAATAAATGCTTGTCTATTTATTGCTAGTTCATTGCATTCTGGAATCGTTATTTTAACGGGTAAACAAAACATGAATGGAATTATCTGTTTAACAAACGTAAACATCTAGATATGTTTGGGTTTTAGACGTTTTAACTCTGTTGTACATTGTTTAATGTGTACTTTAGGATTATTCATATTTTCAGATGAAAGCGTTCATACTAAATCTTATAAAAGACTAGCCAAAATGTATTTTAAATAATTTGTTTATGTTATTTTAAACCCTAGACGATCTAACATGAAGGATATATTGTACATAAAAAAAATTATTTATAATAATTGATAAAATACTTGTTTGACTCATTTTTTATTGTAAATTGCACAACAGCTGTCTTATCAGGATAATTTAAGCGTCTGTTACGTTCATTCTTGTGCTTATTATTCTGCCTGTCTGGCCAATAAAACTTCTGTCACATTGCAAGATATTCCTGTTTGTTAATAAAAAATATTTTCTTCAATATTTTTCAAGCAATCACAATATCTGAAGTTTTTTTTAATAGTTTTTAAGTCACAAAATTTATTAAAGTATTTCAAATTATACAAATTTCTGTTTATCACAAAACAAACTCGCCTAATGAAATTGTTACAGTTGAAGTTTTAAAATGAAAATTAGCTGTTAAAGTTTTTGAAATATTAAGTAAAGTTTTACATTAAAAATAAGTATTTGTGATTAAATGAAATACTTAATAAATTATAACCTTATAGTAAATAAATCTAGTTTAATAAAGAAATTAATTTAAGTTAAGGTTAATTAACAACATTAGTTAACAATATTATAAATGTGTGAATCTCTTTGAACACAAAATAAATTTAACTAATAAATTTTAAAATATTTACTATTTTTAATTGGAATGAATAAATTATGAATAAATTTGAATTTCAAGTTACTAAATCAAGTATTAATTGGTACAAATGTACACAACATGGTAAGTGATATTTATTTAATCATATATTAAATAAAAGATTAGTTACAATTCAATATTTACATAAAGGGTGCATTTGATATAAATATTCAAGAAAGAAATGTATGTCGTAAAGGAAAATAAAATATTATCATATAATATTTATTAATATCTTACTTAAATGATACGAAGAAATAGACTATTCCAATATGGAGCAGAAAATAGAGAAAATTTTAAAAAATCGTTAAACCTAATTTTAATTTATTAATTAATTAGTATAAATCTGTACAAAAATGAATATTTGGCATGTATTATTAATTAAATTATCAAAAAACCCTTTTCATAACTATTTATTAATTAAAACGCAAGGATACTTTTGAAGTACTAAATGGAGTAATTTAAAAAAGATTTAATTTTTGATTTCAGACTTGTAATATTATTAATAAATTAATGAAATAGTTATTAGGAGTTGCATTTGACATAAATTTTCTTTAAATTAATTTGAAATATTAAATATTTACTAAAAATTAAAAGAAATTTGAAAATAAAATATACTGCACCAAACAGAAAATGTTCTCTTATGATTTATTTAAAAAATAGAAGGCAACAGAGAGGAAATAAAATTCTAAAAAAGAAAATTTTATCTTCTTGTCCGCATTATTATTATTATAAATCTTTATTGACAATTAATTAAAAAAAAAAACACACATTTTTATAAATAGAAATAGATAACAGTTTATTATATTCTCATTTTTTAATTTTATTTTTTCTGACTATTAAAGTTTTAATATGACTAATTTTAAGAACATATTTCTAGACTGGTGTATCTCTACCACAACATTTAGATAAATATATATTTAATTATATTAAACATAATCATTTATAAAATAAAAATGAGTTAATTAATCAAACGATGAAGTATCCAAGGGAGTTAAAGCACAAGTCTTACAAAAAGAATGTTTGATCAAAATTTGTTGTCAGACAAAAATAAAATAAAAGAGCTACTTTTATTCATAATACTCGGATATTATAAAGTTAGCCCACTTATACATCTCAAATAAATGTAGTACTTGCTCAGTATTTTAATCGGCGGAACAGTAGTAAAAAAAAAGACTGTGACTCGAGGAGTCCCGGTTGGAAGAATAATACATTGTACACAAGCCCTTGAAATAGATATAATTTAATAAATTATTTAAACAGATTAAGGTGCATAAGAAACAGATAAATAGTGAAACCATTTTCTTAAATTTATTAAAATTATAAATATTATCAAAAACAAACCGTTAATTTTAATTATTAAAAATTAAAAAGCATCAGTTAAAGACACTTAACATTCAAGTAAAGTATTTCAACGAGAAAATACACTTGCATATGTTAAAAAGAAAATATAATTGAGTATCTCATATTACTGTTCAAAACAGTATAAAGTTACCTAAGAAAACTATTAGTAAATTAGTAAATTTTCTTCATTTATCATCAATTTGATGGAACGGAATTATACATATAAAAATATTAAATATCTGTTATAACTGTTTTTATAAAAATTAATAATAATGCAATTTATAAATATGACATTAAGATACATCATATTTCAGATTAATATTTAATGTAATGATATAGAATTGGCAATAGAAGAAAATAATAAGAAACTTACGAATCAGAATAGTATTTATCGATTAAATGAATAAAAACAGAAAAAAAAGTAAAAAAGAAATTTTATAGAAGTAAATGAACAATAAGGCAACTTGATGCCGGATGTCTTGAAGAAGAGGAAATCTGGATTGAAACGGAAACGACCCGCAACTATGCCAGCAAATGGGTACCGATTTGAAATCGCGCACGGGCCAATTGCGACAAACACAATGCCGATACGCTGTGTTTATATACAAATACACCGTGATACTTTGTACCCGTATCAATTGTTCCAGAACTAATTTTAAACTAAACTTTGCAACATATATACATTTAACAATTCTACATTATTATTTGTTTTATTTACTTTTTATTACACAATGTTATATTAGAGCGAAACAATACTTTTAATTACATTCTAATTACTCAATTATTACATATTATTTCATTTTTATTATTATTTTTACCATAAAATATGTAACTTTATAGGCAAAAATTTATAGAATTTATTTCTTTTGAAAACATCTACATGGGCTACAATCTAAAACTATATATTAATTTTAAATCAAAACATCTTATTATTTAAAAGAAATCTAATTTGTGAAATATTTTTATTTTGAAATTCTACTATATCATTATATATTCTTAAACCAATTGAAGGATATTATATACAAGGTTATTAATAATAACGAAATATAAATACAATATGCTTAAATTTATACAAATATTTCTGTTATCTGCGCATAATCAACAAAATAAAAGTTTGAAAAATAGTAGTAAGTATTTACCTCAGTTCAGTTTATCACCGATAAGAAATTTAAAGTATTTTTAAAAATAAATTCTTAGTGTAAAACAGTTGTTTTATTCTTTAAATCAATTATATTATTTGTGTATTAAGAGCGTAAAGTGGGACATTGTCGATTGAGAGATTGTTGCCGCGCGATTTAGGAGCGCGGCATTCTCTCGAAATCGACAATGTCCATTGGTGCTCGCAACACACACAAGATTTTTTCTACAATCGCCACAATAAGTTATCCACTATAACAAAAAATAATAAATTTTTTCTACTTTGCCACTCTAGAGCGTCAAAGTAACATTTTACGCTGACAAAAGAGAGCGCAAAATACCTTCTTTGTATAGCGACTGTAGAAAATATTTTTTGTCATTATATAGATAGAAATATTCGTTATTTGTTTTGAGCAGTATAGTTGCGCCTTATTATAAGCAAAAAAAAATTCTACTTCATGTATATAAATATATATATATATATATATATATATATTTTAAAGTATCGTGTGCATTTTAAATCAGTAACTATAGATTTAAAAAATCTTAGCAGCAAAGTAAAAGATACTGCATGAGTTTCTCTTTAAGAGGAAACAACAAGACGATCCTTTAAACGGAGTATTTCTGCAATTTATAAAACACCTATCTAGTAATGAAATATTTGTTTTAAAATAAAAATATATTTTCATATGTAAGGCACACATTTTAACATGCTAAAACTATCAAAGAATCTTGCTCTTCGTATACAATTAAAATTAAAATTAAAATATCTTTTATCTTTAGCACACTTAAGTATGAAATACTTAGTATTTTAAAACATTCAAATATAATTCCAGTAGTATATAATAAAAATACAATAAGGTATAATCGTCGCCACGAAACAATGTAATTTTGCAATCATTGTACATTTGTATGGTACCACCCCGCGATATGAAACATTTTGTGTTTCGCAAAAACCGTTTGTAAAGAAGAAACCAATGTAAACAAAACCTACGTATACTGCATTTATAAATTTTCATATAAAGTTGCATAATAGAGAAGTATATCAACTAAGAGTCAAGAAGATAAAAAAGATAATAACGTATGTCGAAGTAAAATATCTGCTTATAATTATGAAATTATATTGATTCGTGGCGACGACTATATATAACCATGTTTAATTTTTTCACAATATTTAATTTTTAATAATAAACTTGCAAAATATTAGATTCAATATAAAAAACTTTAATTTTATTATAATAAGATTAAAAAACAAAAATCAAAAAGTGAAATAAAAAGATAAATTCAAACTATTCGTAATATTTTAAAAATCTATTCGAAATACGTTAAAAAATTTGGAATATACACAAATTAACACTTTTTTAAATCATTATAAAGCTCTGATTAATGGGTAATTATAAAACTAATGCTTAAATGTTGAGTTAATTGAAAAACATTCATTACGTATGTATATTATAACAAAATAAAATAAATGAAAAGGTGTAGTGTGCAAGACTAATAAGAAATTGAAATTTGGAGTAATTTTTTGCGTGGCTTTGTGCAGTTTGTTGTCGAATTGAAATACGTCATGCGTCTATAAAAAGGTGATTAACGTATGTAAATGGTAATATACGTGATGGTAGGAGCCTCGCAGTTTTGTAGCTTCATTTAATACGTAATTACGCCACAGGACAGATCTTGGGTTTGGGCTGTGATGTGCGGGTGCAGAGGAACAAAAACGGACCGGATGTGTTACATTACACGGAGACGAGTTGTTCAATGTGCGCATGTGTATACTTATGTTCGGTGGGTTTTAGTAGTTCGTGTCAGTGTGTGTATGTGTGTGACACACCAAGGTCAATATAGTGAAATTTACTTCACATTGGATGTCAAATCATGATGCTAACACCAAATTTATTTTTTATACATTTTCATTTAACTCTACAATTAAACATATACATATGTATATATGTATGTACATCATTAATAAAAACACTTATTTACTTTTTTTTTTCCTTTTCATTTCCATTTATCTAAATACATACACATGTACATATAAGAAGAATTATATTAAATATAAAAATGATTTCGATAAAATTATTGTTTACAATTGCATAAAAATATATAAATCTTTTTTTCATTTATTTATAACTAGTCAAGGTTTTTACTTACACATCATTTTCTACAAAAAAAGTACTATAAAATACTTTATTTATTTATTTTTCACTATATTTCGTCAAATATTTCTATACATATATTTTTTTCCAATTGATTATATAAATGTATAATTTATGTTTAGGAAACTTAAAGTTTTTTGGCAAATTTTAGATAAAAAATATAGAAAACAAGTCTATAAATTGGTATTTGTATAGTCTAGAAATATATTATATTATAAACATTTAATTTTTTTAAATTTTGAATCATTCATTACCAAGGTAAAACATGTATGCAAATGTATAAATTATAAGAATGATTTAGTAATTAAATTGATAATAAATCTTAATTAGATTAATCCAAATGTTTGTACCTGATAGACAGAAATTTGTGTATTCGCGCTAGTAGGGCGGGTCGCGAGACGTAGGGTCACCGGAAGCACGCTCCGATGCTTCCGGTTAATGTGTAGTCGCGCTGTGCCCGGTGCCGGTACCTAGAGTTCGCCGCGGGACTTTGACAAAGGTGATGCCAGAAATAAAAACTAATTGAGCATTCTACGAATATAATCCTTTTTTTCTGTTTCTTCTAACAAAAACAATACTTACTATTTTTCTAGTAATTAATTAACTTAAATAGGTATATAATTTAATTTGCACGTAATTATTTATCTCACTTTAAACATTCAGAAAACATATGCATACACACTTAATTATATATTAATTATATACTTAGCGTTATAATTATTTTCAGATTAAAAAATATTAGAAAATAGAAAATTAAACGATATATTTTCACAAAATTGCAATAAAAGTATAAGATAACTAGGTATTAGGTATCATATTTTGTTAATAAAAGCTAATTTCTTAGCATTTAGTTATATGTATGTTTTAAATTCTTAGCATCATTAATTTCTTAGCTATATTTGCGAGCTTATCTATGAAAATTTTCTTCAGATACTGGGAAAAGTGAAAATGAAAAGAAAATCACAAAGACATTTAGTATGTTTACAGGGTCGGCACATTCTGATATCATGATGAGGTCAGCTTTGGAAAAAAGGGGAGCACATCGAAGAGGGGATAGAGGGCGGCCATGTTTCACGCACCGCTGCCCCCCACATGCCAGTGGCTGTCTGTTTTATAATGGCCATTGCATGTAAATACAATAACAATGAGACCAGCTTGTCTTTATAGTACAGTATTCGTCAAAAGTTTCACAGTAAATAATTGTTTATAACTTAATAGTATTCAATAAACAATAATATACTGACATATTTAATATTTTCCATAACAAAACCTGTCAACATATGACAAATTTTTACTTTTGTTCAAATTTTATTTCAGTTTAATATTACAAAATATATATTTATAATGATTGATTTTAATTATTTTTATTATATTACTGAGTGAAAAAATAATTTGTTTAAAACAAGAAAAAAAGTATAATAAAATTAAATGAAACGAATTTAAAGTCTTAGAATTGAATTTACAATTAACTAGATTTAATTAAAGTAGATACAGTCAATAAAAGTACCATGGTTCTATAAGTAAGATTCAGAAATAAAAGAAGTTGCTCGGCTTTGTTAAAATGAAACAATAATCAGGTTTAAATTGCTGCATAAGTGTTTAAATGAGATGAATAATTGATTAACGGCTATAGTCATTAAAATAAAATAAACAGTACATTTCTTGTGATTTCATTTTAAAAGTGAATACTTTTTTATTAACATGGTTATTTTGAAGCATGAAATTAAGAATTTAGTTCCTTTAACGTTGAAAAAAATATATAAAAAGTAGAAGACAACATTTTATGAGCTTTCTGTATCATTAGTTATTATTATTGTATCATCTTTAACGGAGTTATTAAATTTTTAATTATATGCTCACTTAGATGTTATGAGTGTTTCACCATCATATAATTTATTGTTTCCAATTATACAACCAAATGAGATAATTATTATTTTTTACGATCCAATATGTGTTTCTGTCATACATACGTACATATGTAGATTGAAATCTATGCTGTATCTATATTTTATATAATTTCGTAAAAAAATATATGATTTTGATTTAACAATATTTTATACTTACTGTTTCAAACCTAATTTGGATCATAATAATTTAATCATTGTTTTGTTATATGTCATTAACCTTTCACTGGAATGCAAGGTAAATTCTTCATTACCATTTTTAGATCGTACATGATTGATTTAACATTAATGTATTTTGTCATTTTAATATAAATTTTTTTGAAAAGAAACAAATACTTATTTTAAGAAATAAGATATTTCTGCACAAATATTCTTTCTTAAAAAAAATTCATTTTTTGTATTAAAAATATTAAATATCTTTAATTTTTTAATTTTCAAAGCTCTGTATTCGGAATTGAAACATTTAAAAATATCATAGTTAAAAAAGGGTATTCCAATCATTATTATTTTATTTAATAACAAACTCCAATTTTTAAGCTAAATTAATAATTTGTAACATCTTGCACAAGAAATACTTTCCGAATCATTATTTCGGCTTTAATTTTAAAAAATATTTTATTAAATCATTTAAGGCAAAATAATAGAAAAAATATATTAAATTAAGTGTTTAATAATTGCTGAGTAATTTATTGTCGATAAATTTTAAAATTAAAAACCTCCCCAAATACGAAGTTTTCTAAAAAAGTAAGCAATCCTATCAGCAACAACTTGAAATTAGCCATCCAATATGGTTGTGCTCCATTCAGCAACAAGCAGTCATAAAATTTAATCCTTATTTTCATGGATTATTTAAAGGATTGAGAGATTTAAATCAAATTGATTTAAACTATGATTTAAACGAAAAATTAATGATTTTTATAATTGAAATTGTAGTTATTAAATAAAAAATACAAACAAATCATAGTAAAACATAAAAGCATGTTTTAATAACTCATAAATATTTTAATATGAGAATAGAACAATTCAAATAACAAAAATAAAGGAGAAACGTTTGATTATTTAGTGGTACATTATTACTAAAATTTTTAAATAAAAAGACCAGTTTTCCAGCCTTTTCAGTTCCTAATCGGTTTCTCAATTTTGAATGCACAAATCCAAATGATGAAAAAACTCGCTCAACACAAGCTGAATACGAAGTGGCGCATAAAAGTGATTTTATAATTTTCAACATTATATCCTTATTTGGTCCTAATTCATCTCATACAATCAAACTCTTATATATTTTTGAATAATAACTTTGAAGTATTCATAATATTTAAAAATTATACTCAAAATACCCGTTTTTACGCACTTAAAAAAGTGATTAATAAATTCTAATTTAAATCAAAAAATCGATTTAAAAAAAAAAAAATTTATCGTATTTTTATCTACCCTGGTTATGTATGTATAATGTTTTATATAATTCTTATCAAATTTTCTTATTGCTATGTGTTTTTTGGCATTCGTAACAGTTTTTAAATTTATACAAAAATAAAGAATTTAAAAACTAGTATTTGCAGAGAGTACAAATTTATGTTATAATAATACTATTATTATAAACATATACATACATACATAAATATATTATTTTAATTTACCAAAGTTATATGATTTTGGTTTATTGTTAAAATAATTTTATTCGTTTTCTCTTTTTAATAACACGAAAATGTTTAAATTAGTATATCAATGTTTAGAAATTAGATAATAATCAAAACTATCGTTTTTATAATAAGAATAAGGGCTCACAATTGCAGCTCGTCTATTGCTGTGCAGGACTTAACTGTAGTAAACAGAATAATTCAAGTTTTTTGTTGAAAATTTTCGTTTATAATAAAATCAATGTCATCTTAAATTCAGTTAATTTTGTAATAAAGGAAATTATTTTAACATCTTATGTGCATCGTAGATAGATACAGGTTTTTTTTTTATTATTTTAAAATAAAACAACATTAATATTTAATATGGAAACTCATAAATTATTTATTTTAATGTTATGGGATGTCCTTAACATAATTTATTATTTTAATACAAGTTTCTCTAATATGACATTAAATTTTTTAAATTATTATAATTATTTTAAATTTTGATTTTAATTTTAAATTTATTATTAATAAATTCGTGTAAAAAATTGTTAAATTAATTAATATAATAACACTTATAATCGTTATATTATAATATTTATTGATTTCTACTAATAATTAATATGTTAATAGTAAATTTGCAGGTGCAAAAATATATGTGTATGATTTCAGATTGCCAGTGAGAATTAAAACTAATATATTTTATTAAGTATGTAAGTGGAAAAATTCCAGAAACATGAATAAATTGTTAAATGAATTAGAGTTTAATTTGAATGATGTCTGAAATTTTAGAAGCGCAGTAATAAATGAACATAATAATGTTCCAATTCAGAATTACATTCATCCGCGTTGTTGCGTGCAGAGATGAAAGGATTAAGATAAAGAAGAGAAGAATTAGTTCAGTATACGGCTGTGTGTCGAAGACGTAATTAACTGGACCTGGTTCCTTTGTGTTCCACTGTTACAAGGTTGCGATGCTATGCGTCGTGATACTCATTGCTTAAGGCGTTTTCAACCCCGTAAATGCCTTTATTGTTGACACTTCATTGCTACACCACTTAATCCGAATACTTGGCTTTATTAGTACATATTACTGCAGGGTACGATCAAGTAATAAATACTTTGTCAATATCAAACCATATAATATTCAAGTTTATATTATTTATAAGTGCATTGTCTGTTTTAAATCACGGTAAATTTGAATACATTAGTTTTAAACAAATACACTTGTATTTATTATGTACAGTTTACTTTGAATCATTTAAAATAAATCAGAAATGTAATAATTATAGTTGAATCCTTAAACGATGTCCTTGAGAAGGCGTAGGAAGCAAGATGGCGTCGGTATGGTAGCGTCAATAGGCGGTCAACGGCGTGATACAGTACTAAGGCGATTTCCCACATGAGATAACGAGCCATTGTTTTGTAAACGCCAGACAATTGCATACCGGGCCAGTGTTGTTTTTTCTCTGTTTTTATATAAGTCTATCACTCTCACACTTAACATATTACATCTATGTCTATCGCATAATATGGCCATGTATACAAGTGTAATTCAACATTCAACATCGCGGTCGGTCAACAGAATAAACAGTCAACTTTATTAGCAGCAATTTGAATAATAAGAATCGTACTGTATACCACTGTACATACGCTGAAGTGCGAGAGGCGCTTGCTGGAAAATTAATGGCATGGTCAGTATCAAGTATATACCTGTACCCATTGTTTGATAGCTCTGCGCACTATGTATTATTATATGTTTAACTAAATTATTGTCGCAATAAATTCAAATAAATTCATTTTACAATACAATTGTAGCTTCTATTTTGATTCAATATAAAACAATATTAGAAAGACATAAAACAATTACGATAAATATGATAATAAACTTACATAAATGTAAAATTTAATATATTTTATTATACTGAAGAATAGTGTTTAAACAACAAATTATCATTTATTTATGACAATTACTACAATTTTAATTATTTTTTTACGAAAGTTACGTTGTAGGAATATATGGCGAAGTATGTTTATTAACTAATTTAATTCTCAATTGGTTTTTATTAATAAAACTGTTTTGACAAGTGCTTATATTGCCTATAAATAAATACGTAAAATTTTAAATAAAATATTATTTTTGTTTAATTCTGATAACTGCTAATGCAAATTAGGCAAAGTAAAATTTTTAACAGAAATAATGTTGTACTAATGAAATGAACATGTCTGTGGGGTGCTGATCTAGACTATAGCACCTGTGAAGTGCAGGGTTCCCACGGAAAATGTATCCCTATAAATAAATTGGCGACACCTGCACGAATAGATAATTTAGGGAGGTGGTATTGCGATATGCTTCAAGAAACATTATATATTATCATAAATACTTTGTTATATTACTTAGATAATAAATAATTTGTAATTTTTTTGTTTTATATAATTTTTATCTTTTCTATTATATA
>NEEE01005339.1:62140-77174 GCA_002278615.1 Pogonus chalceus | reverse complement strand
ATGTGTAGGTAACGACAGTGGTATTAATTTTTGACTAAACATTTCCATTAAGATTGTAAACAAGTTACATTTTATAAAAATTTAAATTTAAAAATAATTTTTTTTTCTACCTTGTCGCTCTAGAGCGGAAAAGTACCATTTCGCGCTCTAGAGCGGCAAAGTACCATTTTGCGCACACAAAAGAGGGCGCAAAACGCCTACTTTGTATAGCGACTGTAGAAAAACATAATTTACTTTTTTAATAGTATCAATTATATTAATCAATCTGTTTTTATAATAAAATACGATTAATACAAAGTCATATATTTTACATTTTATTTTAGTTTAATATTGTAAAAAATGTGTATTATAATATTTAATATAATTTTAAATAAATAAATTTGTAAAATTAATTAAATGCCGTCGGTAAATAATGTAGTAAATAAACTATTCTTTTAAATAAATTTTCGATAAGCAGAAATGTAAAAAACAATGTAATAATGATTTAAGAATCTTATTTTTATCTAAATAATATTATTTTTAACAATTTAATTTTCAAAAATCGTTTAATAAAGAATTCTTTAATTTATTTTATTAATAATACTTAAAAACAATTATTGATACTTAATGTGCTTATTCGATATATGAAATTTTTACATTTATATAAAAATTTAAATTATTAATATATAAAATTATGCATGTTTGCAGTTGAGCATATTACGAATGTATATATTATATGTAGAAACATAAAATATACTTCATTTCTATTGGTTACTTGTTGTTCCCGCCTTATATAACCTCTGACCTGGGAGTTTACTGAGATACTTGTCTTACGCTTTTCATACATGAACATTCTTATAAGTGTTAGTTAAAAGATAAAAAGATTTTATTTTATTCGTTAAATGTGAATCCGTTTCTTAATAAATGATTAATAATAATCAGTCATAAATGTTTCTTATTTATTTTGATTGAAGAAAATGTACAATTGTTTGAATGATAAACGTACAATAATACAATAAAACAAAACATACCACAGTTGTTGTGTAGTGAGGATAAGATACGTGACAATAGACACAGGACATCCCTTTGTAGATAACAGATAAAAAAATTCGTATTCAGATTCACAGATGGCACTAAAATCGGCTATTAGCAAGACGACGAAACTAATCACTAAACCTCTTACATCCGGTTAAAAATCGATCACTGATCAAACATAAAATTATTATAACCGACTTTGTTTGTGAACACTTCTAAAATGGCGGACTTATGGCATTTATAACAAACATTTACAGATTGACCAATCATGTGTTGAGAAATGTTATCGTATACTGATGTTTTTATCAAGAGAGCTATAAGCCGAAGTCCAGAACAGGAAGGATGTGGCGAAAATGTTTGGATTTTAAACCCATGCCTATACTTGTGTTTATAATGATAATTTTTAATTGTTATTAATAATTATGTAAGTATCTGTTACCAATCTCAGGCACTTTGTAGCAATTTATTATTATGTTATTTTGCCAAATAAAATACTTTTACCTAAAACTGTTCCTTGAACATTTTCTAGTTAATTAGTTAAAACTAAACTAACACAACTTTGATTAGTGTAATACTTAATTTGATATATAAATATTTATTTTTTAATATAAAATACCCAATTTAATCTTACATTTATTGCAGATAACATATACTTTAACTGGTTAATACTAGTACAATTTTACAATATATCGTCGGAACTCAAGAAAAGATATTTGCGTGATTTATTTTTTAATTTCAAGGAGTCAAAATGACATTTTTACTTCGCTGTTAATAAATTATGACTATTAAAAATATTTTAATTTTTTTTTAAATCCGTGGTAATACTTCAGAATAACAGTTATATAATAAAATAGATAAAATTAGATTGGATAGAAAAAAATTATCAATATTTTATTTATATTTATAATAAACATTGTAAAATTCCATTTAATAAGGAAATCATAATTTATATTTTATTTTCATGTTTTCATTCAAGACAAAAATTATTTATCCATTAATATTATAATAATATATTATTACTAGGTTTAATTTAATTATATATTTTTAAGTATTTCATAATGAGAAATGTTTCGTAAAAAAATAAATAAAACTTAATTTAAACATCTGTAATATAAAAACAAATATGAAAAAAATGTTAAATATTATTGATTTTCAATAAATTAGAATACACTAATTTTAAATAACCATTTTGATTATATTAGTTCGGATTCTTTTGCTTTTGAATTGATTTCAATTTCAATTAGTTTCATTTTACATTTAAAACTAAACATATAATTAATTTCGAATTGAAATTAATTAATCACTCCCTCCTAGTGCTAATTAATTATTACTGAGTAAATGAAATATATATTTAATAATGCTTTTCTACCGATGTGTAATAATTATTATATTTAAAATATTGAATTGCAAATAATATTTCAAATCTTATTAGAATATTAACACTGAATGTTTTAGTGAAAAAAATAAATGTTTTTAATTTATATTAATGAATGTACTTTATAATATATTACACATATACAACCACAAATAATGCAAAACTAATGTTATGTAATAATTTATGACAATTAATAAAGTATTAGATTTGAGCAAGACACATTATGTTACGCAAATATTTAAGAGCATGTAAACTGGAAAATACTATTAGCAAACTATGTTGTAGAAGTTGTCACTTGTAACAAAATGATATTATGCAAAAAAAACAACAATAAAACCATTATCAATGCAAATAACATAAAATGGCATTGGATATAGATTAATTCAATATCTATATAAAGGTATATAATTAAATATGCACATTTAAAAACATAAAATCTATATTTTTTACATTCATAATATAAGCATGTAAGTAAAAGTAGTCTGTATTATTCAGAAGCGATTTATTTGCAGAAGATTATTATCGCGGGGTGTGTACAGCAAAATGCTGGTTAGAAGTAATTTCCTCCCTGTCTAGATAAGACCTGTATAATAATTAAATTGAAGAGGGAGAGTGTTATACCTACTGTATTTATATAGGTACCTGTTATCATCATAATATCATGATTTGACAAGAATACAATAAAAATCTATTAGAATTTAATTAAATAATTTAATCTCTTATATAAATATATACTTTAATCAACAACGATTAATATCGTGAAATTTACTAAATAATTATAAATGTTTATGTTAACAATATTTAAAAAATAAATTACAACTCTTTTGTAATTAATTTAATCACTTGTAACTTATTGTAAATTTAAATAAAAATATGCTAAAGCTTACATATGTATATGTACAATATGTATATATGTTCGAAGGTTTAATAATTAGCGTTAGTTTTTTATTAATATAGTTTATTTGAATACAATCAAACACAATACAAATGTTATCAAAATAATAGAAATAGGGCTTCACACGAGACGAGATAGGGCGAGACTTTCAATAATCTCGTCTCGCTCTCGTTAATTGTGAAAAAAATAGGTCTCGTTTCAGTCTCGTTCTCGTCTCGTTACCAGTTGTCTCGTCTCGTCGCGTCTCGTCTTCTATCGTTATTATAAGAACCTTTTCTAAGACATTGCATTCAAGAAGATAGTATAATTTTTGCAATTAATAAATGAATAAATATTTTTTTAAAATGTGTTTTAAATTAATATAAAAAAAGATTAAATTAAAAATAAATAATAAATAAAACAAATAATATTTTATAAATTATTATCATATTATAATATTATAAATAATTATTAATTTATTATGTATTACNGATTTTATGTTTCTAGTAAAAATTTTATGAACAAAAGTGCAACGAAACCAGAAACGAGACTCGAATCTCGCCATATGTGGTCTCGGTATCGCCTTAAATATTTTCAAAACTATCTCATCTCTTCTCGCTCTCGTGTGAAGCCCTAAATAGAAATTGCCGAATTACGCTTATAGTTAAAATATAATTCCTTCAAACTGAAACCTATCAATAATCCTGCAGCACAATCCCCGAAATGACGAGATCTGTATTTTGGATGCCCAAATCATTTGAATACAATATTTTAAAATTTAGAATAAAATCTTCTGTTTCTGCTTATTAAATAATGTATTAATTGATTTTCCTGTAAGTATATTGCTTTATTAAAATATATTTGTAGAAAATTATTATTTTTAATTATTATGGCTATTCGTTTACTCGAACAAATCAAATACTGGCTGTTATTCTAAATATTGCACATATACGTTTACATTAAAAATAATTTATCTCTTTTATTTTAGACACAAAACTTTAAATTATTGTTTTAAAAATTTCAACATATATAATGCAATAAAAAGATTTTATTTTAAATTTTATAATTGATAAAATATTTAAAACTATTATGATTGTAAGACCGAAATAAATTTACTTTCGCAATTCTTACAATCGAAACTAAATGCTAATTATGACAATTCTGTTACAATATTCCCCGCAACTGAACTACATATATCTGTTCTAAGTCCCTCGAAATACATGATCCTTTCCACCCATTAGCCATTGATGAGATTTGAGATGCAACTCATTTCCAGGATTAAGTAACAAAGACCCTTGACCGCGAGCGCAGTCCGGTCGAGATCAAAATAATAGTTAACGTTCATTTTTTATATTAATCAAATTAATAATATCCAATCAATAATTTAAAAATGCATTAATTTTTCAATTTACACGATGTATCTGTTTCACGTGGATAAAAATCACATGAATTGAGTCTATTGATTTTGTAAAGCAAATAATAGGGTATAAATAAAAAAAGTAATATTGTAAATAATATTTTTAATATAATTAAGGAAAATGTTGTACGAAAACCGCGTTCTAGGCGGGCTACAACCATTGTTGCTTTGCATAAGAGGGTTGACTGTATAACCATGTTACTTTTAGAATTTAATTTCTAGCTGCGTAGGTTGATATCGCGTATAAAAATACAACTAGAATCGTGTTATAATTTACCGTGAGCATAAAATAAGTGCCGCGTAAATCAAGAGAAAGGTGTACTTATGAAGTATTCAAATCTGCTAAATAATTATTATTTGGGAATTTAATGTACAAGATATAAATGCAAAATTTTATATATTTCAGTTTGTCTACAATCATCACGATAGGATTTGCATTGAATGCGACGCAACAGTAGCTACACATTTCGTGTAACAAGATATAGAGTAACAATGTTTTCCAACATAAAATTTTAAAGGTTTAAAAGTTCTGCACCAAATTTATCAGTAAATTCATTACATGTAACAATTATGTTTATTATTATACTTCACATCAATTTTAGGATTATGTTTAACTTTTTTTGAAGAAAGTAAATTATAAAAATATATAGAATTCTCAGTTTTACTTTCAATAAAGTTAAACAACTTTAGTATCACAATGCAGCGAAAAAACCTAAAGTTTCTAATATTCCAATAAAATTAGATTTTAAAAATGGTGTGCAATAGATACACAAATAAGTAGAATATTTATCATCTCATGAATATATTTATTGTGTCTTAATTTAGTGTACATGTTGAGAACTGCTGTGCAGGAAACCTCCAAGTAGATTTATCAAGTTGACTGCGGATATTAATACTATTATATATTTTCTTTTCTAGTTTTAACGGTTTTATGCCGTGGCCTGCGGGTTTTTACACATGAGCATATACACTCACATACACACACATACATATATGATAGACGCCGTGGATTACTGTATGCTGCACGGCGTTAATCCTCTCCTCCTTTATCTACATATAATTCAAGCTTTTCTCACTCTTCCTTTTTCAATATTGCATTAAAATAAAACTGTGTTAACGCTCAAATAAACATAACAATAAAACCAGAAAAAAAGTATTTTATAAATATTAATAAGTTATATGTGTATAAGCAGGAGTACAAAAACTACGTTATACTGAAATAAGTTTATACCGATAAATGATTACTAGCAACTAATGACAGGATATTCTGTAATTTTGTAGTTCATTTATGAAAGGATTTTATGCACTTTTAGATTTAATTATAATGACTGAATAGTAATTCTCTATTTAATATTTATACTTATACATATTGAACTGATTAATAATCAATATATGAATGAAATCAGACTGATTTCCTTTTAGAAATCAAACAGCAAAATCACAAAAAAAAGTTACATAATAAATATAAAAGTAAAAGACGTCTATTTACAAAGAAATATTGAAAATAAAACCTTGAAGATTATATTCAAATTCTTGTTGTATGAACATAAGCAATAATAAATAGTATTCGCTGATATTTTATTAAAATGCTAGAAAAAAACCGTTAGTCTAATGGTGTTCAAATTAAACAGCTTTCGTAGTTCAATTAGAGTTTAAAACCGCATTATCTGGCAAATATATAGAGTGATTGGTTGGTGGGAAGAGAGCATGGTAATTGCGCACTAAACAAGCAAAAAACAATTGCAAAAAGTGGTCCTCATCTATTGCATAACGAATCCAACAGAGAAGCTATATGTGAAAAACGTATAATTATATATAATTTGCGATTTAGTCACCGAAGTACTAATGCACAACACATACATATTAGATATTGATGATTTCAAGTAATTAGAATTATAAATTAGGTGTTATAGTTGAAATTATAAGTATTACATAAAAATTATTAATTAAAATTAAATTACTATTTAAAAAAATAATTAATTTTAGTTTCTTTAAATATTTTGATACTAATTAATTAACTAATTGTAAAATAGATAACTTAATTTTATATTACAAAAGTTATAAAAACTTGATATATTTATTTATTTATTTCTATTTTACAATTAGATCTCCATAGTATTATTATTCAATAAAACTTTTGATTATCTAGTGTTCCAAGACTGTATGATAAAAATAAAAACTGAAATTATTGAAAAAAACATAAAACTATAATAAAACTTAATATTTCAAAATAATAAATATAAGTTTAAGCAGAAGTTAAAGAAAATAATGCTTAAAATAAAACAACTAAGTAACAGTGAAATTAATATATCTTATAAGTAGTTCTATTTGACTATTTTGAACGTCAACAATAATTAATTCTAAAATTGAAATGTGAAAAAAATGTGTACAGTCGCACACGCCGTTATTTAAATGACCATCACTTCCTCATAAAAGAAAAAAAGATATTAATATAAAGCATGTTTATTTAAGCAAAATCATTAGAAAAATAAACAACGGGAAGTAGTCAATTCTCTTTAGACCACATAAAATGGACACAAAATAAAAGTAAAGAATAAATGAGCGACGCAAAAACAAAACATGACTTCTTTCGTATATCCGGCGACGAATTTTACGATTGCAAAGATATACGGCAAGATAACGCACCTAGACAATTGAGAATGACAGCCAACTAAATTGTATACTATAATAGGAATACCGACTAACATTGCTATTCATAAATTACACAAACTTTATTAAACGTAAATTTCAATTACTGTTTTTACCAACAAAATTAGATACATCAATATATTTTTTTAAGGTTTATAGTAGGGATGTTACGGAACTTCGATTCCGATATGTCGGAACATCCGATTGTTATTACACCTTCGATTCCGAAACTTTTGAATCGGAGGTTTTAACCGGAGATCTAATCTATGACATTTTAAGAAANAATCGGAGGTCTAATCTATGACACTTTAAGAAATAGATTAAACGAAGACAAAGCTGCGAAGCTTTTGTTTATTAAATATAATATTCCACCTTTAGAGTCAATTCATTTGATTTAATTTGCTAACTGTTATTGAAAATATGTTAATTTTTATTTTCATAACTTGTGTAGATTTATTATTTTCTAATTAAAATTAAAGAGTTTAACTGAATATTGTTTTTATTTGCCCTTAAAACATATCTTTTCTGCCACCTTCTATGACACCGCCTTCGACTCCGACTTCGGGTCCGATTCAGACTACGATAAACCAAATTAAAAAACTCCGACTCCGAATTCGGTTCCGATAAAACCACCTCCGTTAAATCCATAGTTTATAGGCTACAAAAACATTTGAATAATATCTAAGATCAACACGCCAACTCCAAAAATATGAAATTCTGAAATTTTTTAAATTTTCTTTGCACATGCATGTTTTCCATCACACATTTTCGAAAAGCAATATTCTAAAAAATATTGTTTAAAACTATTTTTTGATATTAAATATAAAATTGAAATGCTTTTCTCATTTGTATATATTATCAAGGATTTGAAACTTCAAAATTGTTTTAAAGGAACTAAAGCGGTAAAGAATAACTTACTTCAGTTGGTCACTCATTTTAAATTATATGAATGTGATATGGACAGAACTCTTCAAATTATAAACCCAACTAGAATTTATACCACCTTTGTTACTCAAGGTTCTTTAGAACAATTTTTTTTTGATATTGTGAATATAATTTTAGAGAATGAAAGGATAGAAAGAAGAATTTAATTTTCTGACCTTTACTTTACTATTATTTTGATATATTGTTGTAAAATGAATTTATAAGAAATGGAAATCAATGTAGGATTAATTCCATAATCGAAGACTTATGAGTAAAAAAAATTCTTACAAAACTCACTAAAACAATAATATAAGTATTTCAAGTCAAATATTCTCTTAAAAAAATTATTCACTTCATTTAAGTAATAATTTGTAGTGCCATCAATTACAATACATCGATTTTTATTTATATTTTCTCAAATTGCCTAGTTTGGAAGTAGAAAAAGGCTATAAGTGAATTCAAAATAATATTTAACAGATTTTTTGTAATTTACAAAGAATGATTTCAAAAAACTAGATATATAATAATTTATTTAAATCCTTCACAAACAATAATATTTAGTAACATACGGACAAATCATATGCATTATTATTATAATTTTTGTTAAATGTCAATTCATAACTATAAAAACTATTGCCAGTTATAAATAATCCAGAATTTTTTATTTATTTTACCGGTAAACGAAATTTTCATAATTTAAGTAGTGAATAATATAATATTACAAATGTAAATATTACGTAATTTTTTCATTAAAATAATAATTTTTCAACTAGATTTTTTTTTAATCAAATGTTTAAAAACTTTTTTTATGGTGATAAGATTGTATTGGAATTTTTTTTTAATATTTTGTGGTTGGAAAAAGTATTGTTTCTAAAATTAAAGATAATAAAATAAGTATATTCTTTTCATGATTATAATTTTTGCTCATTTGTTTTTGTTAATAATTATTTAACAATTACACTAAATAAAAACATTGTATTTTAAATATTGAGGTTTTTTTATGTAAAAAAATATTAAATTTAAGAGTTACAAAAAATAATTAACGTAACAAAATAAGTTTTTTTGTTTTTGTTTTAAACAACAATTTTTTTACTATTTATAAGGTCGTATATATTACTTTGTTCTAGGTTAATTTTATTTTAATAATAATAAGGTATATATTAAAATTTAAAAACATTGAAAAATCATTATATTGAAAGTAATAGTCAGCAAAAAATAATTAAAAAACTACTTCTTAAGACTAATTGTAAGTATCAAATATTAATATAATATAGTTATTAGTAAAGGACATAACTTTTCTTCGTTCAGCTTAAATATTTATAATACAAATCACCTTATTAAAACCACGTCATGCTCCGGAAACAATGCGACGTTTTTTTTTCAGCAAAAAAATTATATATTTACATATTACAATAATTACTTAAGTAAATTCTTTATTAATCATTCTTATGTATATTCATATTTTAATCTGTAATTTAATCACAAATAAAACTATAAGGAACTATTATTGAACAAAAAAGAAAAAATTGTATTTATAATTATAGCGTGTACAATTAATTATAATTTAAAAAATAGGATATAACTTTTTGTTTAAACCACTTTTATGTCCACATACAACTTTTAGTTTAAACTATCAATTTTATTAAGGTTGAATGCCCGGTTTGTTAAATGGAAAATTTAATATTGTCATCAATATTTAATATAATAATTAAAATGTACAAAGTTAAATTACTTTTCATAAATCATGCTAACTATTAAATAAATTAATTTTCCCTACACATAAATTGCTTTTAAGATATTTTGACTTTTATAAAAAAAAAAGATTGAAGAATATTAATTTTATATTGTAAAAGTAAGGTTAAGAAATGTAAAAAAACATTTTTTTTGGTATGTACAACTAACTTTAGATAATTAAACAATTAATTTCAAAATGAAGAAAAAAAAACCAAAATTATTATAGACATATATTATAAAAAGCAATAAACAGAAGAACTTCCATAATATTAATAATTTATTACATTATAAATGAAATTATATGAAAATAATTTAAGAAATTTTATTACAGCCTTTTGGCATTATAATAGGAATTCAATTTAATTATAATTATTAATATACCTATAAGTTATTTTGATAATAGAAATACAATGTGAAAAATCAAAATATTCACATGAATATACAGATAATAAATTATATTGCATAGCCATTTATATGAAAAAACCAGAAAGTAAATAAGTCAGTCATTAAAATGATACATAAATAAAACAGTATCTAAAAATAACCAGCAGGTTATCTTCAAGACTCGATATACATATAACAGGTTAACACAGCGGTACCATCGATTTGGATTACAATAAAGCTATCTACATTTACATAGGCGTGTATAATTTATTTCTTATTCTTAATAAAGAATACGCAATTATAAACTTATAGTATATTTATGAGTTAAGCAAAAATTATTGTATATTATTCAACACAAATATTCAAAATTAGAAGTATGCAAATTAGACAATAATATTTCAGTATAAATAGATAAATATAAAAACGCAATACACGAACGCTCCTGATGAGCAATTGACCTAACACCAAACGCGACATCATCATCAATATTCTTCTTCCGCGACCTGAATCGCTTCAACTTGGTTTCCTCTATATAACATTCGAACATAGGCGCAGTGTATAAGAAATGAAAACACCCGCTTCAACATCATAAGATTAATAAAAAATAAACGCACTACTTGTTGTTGTTCGAAGCCTGGAAGCTAAAGAGAGAAAGACAATTAGAATTGAACAGTTTTCGACTTCAGGCTTATATACGTTTAAAGATGAAGAACAGATTTTGCAATATTTTCAAACACACCACCCTAGCGTCATAAAGATACACGCTATAATTATTTTTAACAATTGGATTTTTTTATAATTTTAAAAATTATTCAACTCTAGTTCTATCCAAACTTTATACAATTAATCATTTTAATTTCTTGCATATTCTTCCATACAAATACATCATCAAAATAGTAACAAAAGATCCATTTAAATAAAAACAAAAAAATAATACTTATACTGACAATAATGTAAAGAAAAATTTGAATTTTATTCTCTTAATAAAAATGTTTAACAAGATCTATGAGTATTATTATTTACCAAATTTTACCTCTTGACACACACGAAGAATAAATAAGGCAATGGGAATAATGCATAGAACTAGCAACCCTGTCATTTCCTCCTCCTATAAGCAACAGGAAGAAGAAGAAGAAAAATATTACAGAATATGCTTAAGTAATCAGAAAATCGTATTATATAGAATACAATCTTTTTAACTATTAATCAAAATCCAAATTATACTTAGATACATACATATATTAAATTGAAACACTAAATAAAATGTAAATTTTGAAACAAAATACGTTAGTAATTTTATATATAAATAAAAAGTAATAAGTAAAAATAAGAATATGTAACCTTATGCTATAGCTGATTAGTATCTATTATGAACGAAATAAATTGAAAAGTCAGAATCGTAATTTCTTTAAGAATCTGATACCACGGCGCGCGAACGTTTTCCCACGGATCAACAAGACACGAGCTCGCACAGGCACACACATTTGAAGAGATAGGTAATGAAGAGTGAAGAGTGTGAGGAACATGAATGGACGGTGGCCCCGCGGTAGCCAAGCAGGAGGCTGAGGTCAGTATACTAAGGTGAACGGTGTTACAGTGGACTCAGATCATATGATGTATAATAATATATAAATAAGAATCTATGTATAGCCATCAAATTAAACACTGTATCAAATGCATTTTTATACTATTCACTTAAAAATAATCAGTTCATGTAATAACTTGTTTAATGTTCCATGAACAATATTCATATAAAAACACTAGTTCAGTAGTTTTATTATAGATTAGTCATCATGTTTCTTTTTTTCTTTTATGATTTCATAATCTTCCCAATCAAATATTATTTCATTATCTTCGATCAAGATTCAAATAAATATTTATTAAATGCTGTGATGTATCTAACCAATAACACAAGATCATTTATTAATCATTATCTCAAACGATTATCTATTTGGTAATAAGATATATGTATAATATACTTATAAAATTTATACATTACAAATGTGTATCTATTAAATTTTTCACATTTCTAATTACTTATCTAATTCTGTCCATCAATGAATTGTGTAAAAGTGAATACGTGTTACTCACTTCCTGTACGGTCAAGCCTTTCTACTTCATTTACTCTACTATATATATATATATATATATATATATATATATATATATATATATATATATATATATATNATCCGGTTAACAATAAAACTTAAAGGAAATTAAACAAATAACGTTAATTATAACCCAATTCTTCGATACTATGTGGGAGGAAGAAGAAATGTAAGAAATTTATTAAAATTTTGTTATTACAATGTTTGTCAAATTTACTTATTTTTTGTTTGAGAATAAAGTGATGTTTATATAAAATTTATTAATTACGAAATTGTGAAATAAAGTAAGATATTTTATAATAAAGGGAAACAATAAAATTGTATTGTAATACAAGATATTTCCGTTGCCTAAACCTATATCTAATTATAGTTTGATTTATTATGCACTAGTGTAATAAAAACACTTTTTATTTAAAATATTTTATTATTTCTTAGTGCAACACATTCTAATTCTAATTTTGTTTTTCTTTAATTAATACAGGAAACTGTGTTACTCGAATTTGTAATGGTATATCATATGTACATAGCGAATAGAAAAAATAAGATATATATAAGAAGGAAAACAATGTATAATAATAAAAATACCATATTTAGATAGTTTAGAAATATGAAATAATCTTGATTTAATAATGTAAGAACAAGATCACAAAGACTAAAGTTAGTTGGTCGTTCTCTCAGCAGGAATCCCGCAGTGAGAAGTGGCCAGCGGCAGCAGCAAGCATGAATGGAGCCGGTCGCGTGGCTCGCTAGTGACGTCAGAAGCGCAGAACCTGTTGTGTTGATATATACAGCAACAGCACCTGAAGAGAGTGAGAGAAGGCAGGCAATAAGAGCGCCACCATGGAGCCTAAGAGCTGTGGCGTCATATCCTCATCCGGAGACTGATTATTCAATCATATTAAATGATACTAGTAATATTTTTACTAAATTTACACACATTTTTAGTACGTCTATTTAAGAAGATCCTTTCTTTTTTATTATTTACATACATACTTCAAGTTATTACTTTTACATAATTACCTCGCATACATAGAAATTAAATAATACTTTTTATATTTATTTATAATTAATAAGTTATTTTCATCAAAACTCCACGCGCCGGAAGAAAGAAGGACCGGATATTTTCTAGAAAATGTTTATCAATAGAACGTTTCAATCGTTAATTTATCTGCTGTTTTTTTAAAATATATTTATTATATTAATAACAAATAAACAACAAATAAAAACGTATTTAATATTTTCTAATTCATTTATTTCTTTCTATACTTTCTATCTGATTCTAAATTGAGAAGAATCTTCCAATTTTTACACTAAGATCTGTAAGTAACATAAGAGTTTCTTTAATATTTGATTTGTTTCAAATAATTTTAATATTAATTCCTTGACTAGAATTAGTAATGATTTATTTTGCTTCATAATTAATGAAGAAAAATATTATGTTAATTTTATGGCATAGCAACTTAATCCAACCCAAAGACTGCGGCCAACTTAGAAACCATTAAAGATTATTAGGGGACCATAAAAAATTATTGAGGGGCGCAAAAGATTATTGGTGAACCGCAAAATATTATTAGAAAACCACAGAAATATTATTAGGGGGCCTTATACAGTTATTCGGTGGCTGCAAAAAGCATATCACACTTGTTCCAGGATTGAGCCGTTTTTATTTTATACAATCAATTTCTGCAATTCTATGTATATCATTTAATTCATCTTAAACTATCTTAACATTAACCAAATAAAAAAGTAATTAATTCAATAAATTGGATAAAATAGTTATATGATAATCACTGAATATAAATTAGAAAAAACGAACAGTAGAAAAGAAAATAGGATATCGACGAAAGCATTGGAACAACATATCACTTGTAGACAGCGACACAGCTAGCTTCTTGTCAAAACAAGATCTTGTTCGGGATGGAAAAAGCAATAGTTACCATGGTTCACACGCTGCAATAGATTCATCATGTATCGCCCACGCGCACTCACGAACCAGAACCAGAAACATCAAACTGAGATCTACATGTAATATACGAGCAATTTGTTACTACACTCCTGCCTCGGACCCTACGGCTTTATAAATCTTTTCTTTTCTTAACATGCATTTTAATTTCATTCTATGAGAATTATACATGATTACTATGAAAATTGTAACTTAATAATTCTTAAAGATATTAAACTATATGTCTTGTTATTTATATATATATATATATATATATATATATATATATATATATATATATATATATATATATGTTTTCAGAATGTTGGAGAATTCAGACTGAAAATTATAATTTTGGATCTTCTCTACAATTTGCAGATCGAGGTAAGTTTTTAGTTAAATTAATATTTAGAATTAATAAGTTATACATAGTTTATAAGTTTTCAAAGTGCAATTGAATTCGGTGTAGTAAGTGTTTTTTGGAAATTGTTGATTTATATTGCAAAAAGGTAAGTTTTAATAAAATAAATATTGTATAATTTATTAATAAACTTTTCTTGTCATATATATATATATATATATATATATATATATATATATATATATATAT
>NEEE01005339.1:44743-61475 GCA_002278615.1 Pogonus chalceus | reverse complement strand
AAACTAATATTCCTATCTCACTCCGCACCACACTCTATAGTGTGCAAAGATAGCAATAGTGTGACATCACAGTAACACCAAAAACAAATTTCAAATATCTCTTAAAGTTTGTGGCGACTGTAGAAAAAATCTTGTGTGTATTTCGAGCGCAAATGGACATTGTCGACTTCGAGGGAATGCCGCGCTCCTAAGTCGCGCGGCAACAACCTCTCAATCGACAATGTCCCACTTTGCTCTCTTAATACACAAATAAATTTTAAAGTTTGCCATCAATCATTGAAAAATGTGTCCTAAAAATTTTTCTGAACGATGTTTCTATTACTAACTGATTGTTTAAATATATAAATTGATTCGAGCTCGTAGTTAACCAAAAAATTAAAAAAAGGAAGTTAATTATGGTAACTTAAGGATATGCATAATAAAAATTTCCATTTATTTAACATATTTACATGTATAAACATGTTTGAATAATAAAACACGTTTTTTTTTATTATTCTAATATAAAATAATAAAATAGTAAAGGCTAGTAACGGAACTCGTTTTCCTATCCGTCTACTCGCTAAATTTCTTTTCGTAATATCGCAATCTAAAATTTTGTTTTAAATGATCTTGACGCAAGGGGTAGTATGGATTAAAATTGAGGTTAAAATTTGTAGCGAGCGATACAATTAGGTAACTTCAAATAGTGACCCCTATTGTACTTTTGATATTATCAGGGATATAAAACTCTAAAATTGATTTTAAGGACCATAAGTATTAAAGAATGTGTTACTATAGCAACAGAAGTGATAAAATTCTAGATTTTGTAGCACCTCTGCTGTCTCCATGGTCTCTTAAAATATAATTTTCGAAATTGATGTTGTGTTTATTTACTTATTAACACAGAAAGCATCAATTTGAATAATGTAGTATAAAATTGTTTTCTAAATATCTATTGTTTTACGATCCATCAAAATGATTTCTATTATAAGAACAAATTATTCAATTCAATATCATGACTAACTAAAACATAAAAAGTTGCATATATCCGCCCATGATACTTTACAAAATAATTGAAAAATTAGCAAGACAAAGACTTACAAAATTAGAAGCAAAAAAAAACATAGGTAACGGTACATAATACAGCTTGTATAATTACAATATTACAAAACTTAAATGAAAATAGAATAAAGTAAAATAAAAAAAAAAAATTAATTGATAGTCGATTTCAACATCCTGAGGCGCGGACACCGTTCGTTTGCATGAATGGAACGATCAAAAGCAGCAGCTTATGCGGGAGGAGGTGGCAGGTGCTGGTGCTGGTGCTTGTCTAACTTTAGAATTGTGTCGCAGCAAGCAAAGAACGAGAAAAAACGAAACGAAATAAAATAAGTCAAACAAAACTCGGTTCATTCACATTCGTTTTATGAATGTGTAGTGGAAATGAAAGTCCCCTAGATTTCTGCCCGAATGAGTTATGCTTTTGATAAATCTAGATCTTTGGTTACTCTCTCTTTCTCTATATCTATCTCTAGCTCTCTCTATGTACCGCTCATATACCTTTTTTTGTTATTTATTATTTGTAGTGTGCACGTTTTTAATAAGCACTTGAGCAAGGAAGTACTAAGGTATACAATTATTAATTCTACGGGTATTATTCGTTATATTTACTTGTTTGTTTATTTAACCTGAAATTATCTCGCTTAATGTCTTAATGGAAGACTATGCAACATTATAAATAAATAATACTCTTCCTCAGGGAATCATGTTTTAATGCAATAATTTCAACCATCAAATATCTATAACTTTATTCACTTATTTATATTCCCAGCAAATAACAGTATTTTATATCCTGCTTTAAATATATAAAATATCTTTACAATTCATCTCAAACTTTTATTTACAATATTTTATTTATTAAACATAAATGACTAATCACATTTACTATCTTACACGGTTCACTTTTTTATTTACCGTAACTAACTTTAGCATAAAATCAGAATTTAAATTATAATTTGTACCGCATTCCAAATATATTGTGAATAATATGACAAATTCATTTATAAAATACAGACAAATCATTGAATTAAAGTTACAATACAAAATACACTTCAAAACATTCTTTTACATACATACATTTAAAAAAAAAAAAAAAACAATTTTCATTGGAAAGAAAATACAAAAATATGATTGATTTAGCATAAAAACATTGTTTTCAATGATTTTCTTTTTTGATTTTTGATTTTGTATATTTCATTATAATTTTTTTAGAATATATTATAAGTATGGAGGTTATTGATCGTAGTTTATCACTTCATTTAAATTGGTTAAAAATATATCAGAAAGCGTGGAAATTTAAGTAATTTTCCATAGTTAAAACGGAAAAAAACTTGAAGGAAATAGGAAATTTATGAATCTGCCGATATCTGCGATGCAATACATATGTAAATGTAATGTAAACGAAGAAAAATCAAAAAATGTTCAATACATAACGGATTTAAAAAAATGAATTTGTCATCTCTGTGTATACTAACAATAAGAGAAATTGAACAAAATTTAAAGTTAAATATAACAAATAGAACTTATACTAAAAAGGATAAAAGCGGTTAACTAGAATAAAGAAAACCTAACTCCACATTGGCCTCTCCATTAAAAATTTATTGCACGAAGGCTAAATAAAGGAGGACGATCGCTATACCCTTTTCCGCCTATTCTGTGGCATTAAAAATGAGGATACATCAAGTACTATAATTCTCCACAAGGGCGGCAGTAGAGTTCGGGAGTTCGGATTAAAGTATATGTGATTTTATAAATAAATAGATTGTTAGATTAATTTTAATTAGAAATATTTTATCCGATCATTACTTTTCAAATGTACATTGACATGTACATAATCTATTATACATATTTAAAAATCCTGAACTGTCGCACCGACGCTCTTTCTGGTGGCAGTAAGCGTCATCCTATCATACCTGCATTTTGTCGACAGATTTTTAACACAGGGATCGCCCTCCTTTATCTATCTTCATTGTTTATTGTATAAAACATTTTTTATGTCAAAGGATTTTTGTTACTTTGTAAACAAATCGATGTTTATTTTATTTTATTTCTTTAAACTGTTATCAACTTTGCTGATCCATTATTTAGCAATTATATTTTAATAAAATTGGCGTGTATTGTGCCAAATATTTTTCTTTAGTACTAAATATTTTAGTCAAAAATCAGTTTTCATATTTCTGTTTTGTCTTAAATATGTAGGTACCATACAAAAAGTACCCGGAGAAAAATATACCTATAGTAAAAAGAACCATCAAGAATCATTACCATCGGAGCTGATATTATTTTTAGATGAAAATAGTTATTTGTGTAGTAAGAGCGCAAAGTGGGACATTGTCGATAGAGAGATTGTTGCCGCGCGACTTAGGAGCGCGGCATTTTCTCGAAATCGACTATGTCCATTTGCGCTCGAAATACACACGAGATTTTTTCTACAGTCGCCACAAACTTTAAGAGATATTTGAAATTAATTTTTGGTGTTACTGTGATGTCACACTATTGCTATCTTTGCACGCTATAGAGTGTGGTGCGGAGTGAGATAGGAATATTAGTTTCGTCGTGACATTATATTGATATTATATATTAATTAAACTGAGCGCAATTGATTTTTAATATCTTTTTTTTATAAATTAAACGAACTTTATTTTAAAATAATAAAAAAAAAAATCATTTGTCGTTATTTTCTATTCTTACTGAGCTATTCAATGTAATCTTAGTATTTTTAATTTCGTTTTTGTAAACGAATGCCCTATTTTATTTCTATACTCCTTAGCAGAGCATATTTTGTTTAGTTATGTAATATACTAACAGAGGAATTATATGTCAAATTGACTTGTGAAGATAATAAATGTGTAGGTAACAACAGTGGTATTAATTTTTGACTAAACATTTCCATTAAGATTGTAAACAAGTAACATTTTATAAAAATTTGAACAGCGAGCGTTTTTTCTACTTTGTCGCTTTAGAGCGGCAAAGTACCATTTTGCGCACACAAAAGAGGGCGCAAAACGCCTACTTTGTATACCGACTGTATAAAAAATTTATTATACAGTTGGTGGGGGTTAATAATAACCATAAAAGATTTAATAATAAAAACAGTAATCACACATTTAATATGATAAGAAATCATTTTTAACTTTCATAACTGCTATAAATTAAATGTGTATTTTTACAATTTAATATACTTCTGGACGGTGAATCAGCCAAAAGACATTATTTTTAAAAACATTCGTTCGCCCGCTAACGACATAGCTTTGTCAAAGTAACTGTTGTAACAACACAGTACTAAAATATCTCGTTTTCCAGTAAAAATATAAGTACTGAGAATTAATATGTCATCTAGATATGTTTTGTGAATATATAGTGGGCGGCGGAAACAAGCGATAAACGCCAGTAGCAAACGATTTAGTCTAAAATTGAGCGCGGGCGATGATCATATACCTCAGCAATAGCGAAGTAACCTTACATTCTGGAATAATACTTATATTTTACGAACAAAGAACATCAACATAATTAAATTCAAACTATTGTTATTACATATTGCAATAAAATTATCATATAGCACTTGAAAAGCGCGTGATTATTATGTATAATATGCGTTTTTGTCAATACAAATATTATAGAAATTACGTTAAGAATTTTAATATATTTTTGTTAAACAAAATCTTCTTTAAATTCCTTTGTACTGAACACGTAATTTTTTAATTGTTCTAATATTTAATTGTTTAACTAATTGTTTTAATTAAAATTAAGATTGAGAATAGTATAAATAAAAATACTAATAGAAATAATCTGAGAATATAATAATTATGAAATAACATAATAAATCAAGTTAAATTAATAGTATATATGAATTATAAATGATCAAGTTATATTTAAATATGATAAATAGAAGAAAAAGAAAAGGAAATAGTTTACCTTTTATATCCTGACATTATTTTATGGGAAGTGTCCGTCTTTCATTCATAAAATAACACAACTAAGTTTTCATTCATAATAAAGTTAGATTTAAGATAAAAAAAAGTCAATAATTTCTCTTATATTAATCGTATATATAAATATAAAACAAGAAAGCGTATTCTTACTAGCACGGAAGCTGTGATGTCGCAGCTGAATTACTTATAACATGTATTTTATAGGAAGTCTATTGCACAGGAAAGAATTAATTAGCTTAATGGTTTGACGGAATAATTAACATATCGATGTGTGCGCCACCTCTGTTACACTTATAGGACCGGACGCTGTATTTCAGAATTATATTATTCTTTTTATATCCAAATTAACTCTAATCGTTTATATATAATAATTTATCTAAATTATTCATAAAACAATTCTATTATGAATGCTAAATTAATGACCTAATTTAATTATGTGTAAGATTAATTATTATATGAAAACATATTTAATAAAATTAATAAAACGTTTATATAAATAGCGTTTCTAGATATTTCCTTCCTGTAAATATTTCACAAAAAAATAATATTAACAATAGATATTTTTTAGAAATATTTATATGTATTTATTGCTTTTTTACAGGGTTGAAAAATTTAAATCAAATTGGTTTAAATCATGATTTAAATTTAAACAAAAATAATTAATAATTTTTATTATTGTATATGTATTTATTAAATAAAAAATACAAAGAAATCNAATATTATATCCTTATTTGGTCCTAATTCATCTCATACAATCAAACTCTTATATATTTTTAAATAATAACTTTGGAGTATTCATAATATTTAAAAATTTAATTCAAAATACCAGTTTACACGCACTTAAAAAAAATTCTAATTAAATTTTAAAAAAATCGATTTTTAAACCTTTTTTAAAACCATTATTTTTATCTACCCTTTTTTTAAAAATAATTTGTCAAAACCAAAAAATAAGTTATAACTAGAATTCTCATTTTCAAATATAATCAAAACATATCTATATTTTATTACTTTTTAGAAAATATATTCTGAGCACCAAAATTATATATAATTATTGAAACATAAATACAAAAGAAATAATGCACTAACTTGTGTATATTTTAACCTTCAATATAAAATAGTATACTTAAAAATAGAATAATTTTAAAATATATTATAAAAAATGCAAATACATATAAGTATACATATACATATATGAGACAATAAACAATGTATTTTGTTGAAAATTTAAATACAGTAGAAACCACTTATAACGACATAGCACGGGAATATTAAAAGCAATCCTAATAGCCGATGGTCGTTATATCAGTGCTAAAAAAATTAAATGAAATACTTAAAATATACTTATAAGTTAATTTATGTGGTTAATATTATATCATATTTTAATTTTTATTGAAAAATAAATAAAATAAATAGATATACAAAACATGGCAGTCATGGCACAAAATTGTCGTTTTCGATATTTCTTTTAAACATTATCAATACAGTAGATTTGGTTCATGTTTTAAAAATAACTGTTAGATTTATTTTTTATTTTTAAAGCATTACGCTAAATATTTTCAATATTTAGGCAATAATTTTATAACAATATTTATAGGTAGTAAAGTATAATAAATTGTAAAAGTCTAGAGCTTTATTTTAAAAATAAAAAATTACACATAACTAACTCATATTAGTGCACAACAAGTAGCGATGAAAAATTAAATTCAGATTCAATATAAAAAAATCCACTCTATACGAAAATATATTTTTTAATTATGTTTTATAATCGATTTTTTGTAGTAATCGATATACATAGATACATATATACGATACTAATTCATTAAAATTTTCTTTAGAAATAAAGGAAATTTGGTCGTAACAATTGATTCGTTATAAGCGATCTCTTTATAAACGAGTTCTACTGTAATATGAAGCTTGCAGTTTTGTTTGAATTAAACACAAAACTTCTTTTAAATGATAAACAATATTTATTTTTTGCCTTTATGCCATTTGTTTAATTAATGATAAAACAAATAAATTTATAGCGAAACTATCAAACCTAATAGAAGGAATTAGCAGGTATTTTATAACACAGGTACATATTTACTCAGTGCTGGATTTACGGCCCAAGAAAATTGTCCGAGTGAGCATTTGTCATATATATTTATAAAAGACCCCATATCTCAAACAGCTTAGGGCCTTATCAAGTCTAAATCCGGACCTGTATATATTTTAAAACCTACAAGATTTCTAAGATAAATATCTTGCTTAAACATTTTTTTAACTGTCTATTACATTAAAATTTGAAGAATATCATTCAAATATTTTTTCAGATTTGTATGATAAAATAATAAATATGAATCTATTTTATTTCAAATAATAAAACGATGACAATCCTGTAATGTGTATGCCGATAAAGAAAAAGATGTTCCAATAATAGTATCATTTAAATATATTTAAATGTAGAAATAAGTAATGCAAGTTATCTCATTATAACTAAAATTCTGTATCAATGTTACCAGCCTAGTGCATAGCTACCTGAGAACCACCAAGAAGAAAGACTGTTGTGAGCATCCGGTCATTGTGCAACACTCTGCGTAGCGTCAATTATGCACATATCAGTTGGCCACACTGTTCTCAGTATGTAAATAAATGAGATTTTTTTTAAATATTTATAAAAACAAACTCAGGATTTTACATCAAGAAAATTGACGTCAGATATCGACATGTGCTTAAAAGTTGTTGCATTATTTCATCAAACGAATCAAAATTAAAAAAAATATATTTGCACATATTTAAACATTAAAAAAAAAACAAAATTTAATTTATAGTTGCATTTAATGTTTTCGATAGTTCATCTCCATTACTTTGGTGAACTTTTACTATGGTAAAATTGATTATAATACCACAAATAACAATACGTTGCTTATCAGTAATACTATTTTAAGGTATTTATCAAAATAAAGGATTAATAATAAGGACAACTGTTAAAAATTACCAGGTAATTATTAATTATGATCTAATTAACTAAGATATCATTACAATAAACATTTATGTTTTCCTAAAAATCAGACTTTTATGAACTTTATAAAACAAACTTCAATCATTATTTAAAAAAAGATCGAATGGTATATGTAATAAATAAAATATATTTTTTCTAAGATCATTATATGAAGCCGTGATTCGTAATTATTGTAATTAAAAGTCAAACAAACGATATTGCGTTTAATTATAATTCAACCATAATTAAATTAATGTACTACAGGTTTTAAATTAATTGTCGACTACTCATAACTAGAAGTTAGATAAACAAAATTATCAACAGTAATTGCAAGCAAGAACAATTCTATTAAAACAAAGCAGATAATTTTTAATTACTTTGTAAATTTGTATGCACGTTAATTATAAAAATGTATGTTCACCATACTATACTGTGATACTATACTAGCATAGCTTCAAATAGCTTCAAACCGGTTTACGTGTAGTCCGATATTATCGACCGCCTGTAGTTCTACAATGAATCATTGGTGGCAGCACAACGCACTTTGTGCTTGTTAAATAATTTTCAGTTTACGACTACAGATATCACTACTCTCTTCAAATACACTTACTAGGTATTATAAATGTGTTTGTTTATGCGTTAACCACAAATCAGTTTACAATTACTTATGTTTATAAAGGAAATTAAATTTATCGAAATAATTATTTGAACCTGAATGTTATTGATTATATTCAATAAAAATGTTTTATTTATAAAAATAACGGACAAAACATTACAAAATAAATATAATTTTTAATAAAATGATATTATTTTTGTATTTAATTTTGAATAAAACAGTTGAGAAAAATGAAAACAATACATTTAAAAGCTTCTTTAAATAAAAGTACTTCAATGAGCATTGAAATAAAGCTGAAGCAGGTGTATTTTTATCCCTGCACCCCGTCCTAAGACCACTGGAACTGCACTGACAAGAAACAAGTCCAGTGAACTGAACTCTGTCCGTTACACAGGTGATAACTATCTAGCCAAATTGACAGAAATAAGGTAATGCTAACATTAAAATTAGCTTGCTAGAAGCGAAATCACATTACATGAAAATTATTTTTAAAAACCAAATTAAATTTAAATAAATTCCATAAAGAATCCATTATGATAATTAAGCAATAATCATAAAATAAAAATACTTTTTATTCATAAAAAAAAACATTATTTCATAACTCCTTTTATCAGAATCTCATTAAATACAACTTAAGAGTAACATATTTCCGATTTAAAAGATAACGTAATTAATTAAAAGCATTAAATTACTATTTGAAAAGACGTAACAATAAATTAAAATCAAAATTTGATAAGTGTTACTAACAATAAAAATAAATGTTTCATTAGCCAAATTTATAAAATTTATTCATGAAACCATGAATTCNCAAATACCTAAGAACAAGTACTTGATAAAAAAACACAATATCGAAACTTTTTTATCCTTCTTCCACTCAAAAAAAAAGAGCTATTCAGTTTTTAAAATTTTTAAATTTAAAGACCTTGAATCAGTTAAAATTTGAAAAAGCAGTCCAAGTTACATTAATATTCCAATCATAGTACCAGCCGTTTAAAGGTCATTTAAAACAATTTTAGAATTTCATACCTGTGATACAGAATACAACTAGTAAATATTATTATTAATGCTTGAAGAAACCTGTTAATACAGAAATGAAAATTACTCTGTTTATTTAACAAAATTTCGATGTTAAAGCCATTATCATCTTCTGAGAAGTATAGTAAATAATTTCATTATATATGTTAATCAAAAATAGAAAATTTAAGGTTGAATTTATATAGAAATTAAACAAAAAAAAATTTTCTCCAATACAGAAGTGCAATATCTCATAAAATTTTAATAACGATAAATATGTATATAATATTAAAAATTACTTTTTATTTTGTTATTCAGTTGGAATAAAATTTTATGAAAAAACTAAAAATTACCCTGAATTTAAATAATTAATACAACTAAATGGAAACTAAATATATTTGCAAATTACTAAAACGGCACTTCACGATTTAAACAGGTCCTAATTATTAAAATTAGTTAAACTTTTCTCACGGTATTCACTGGTCATTTGCGAGTCACTCGGCGATAAAAAAAAATTAAACCAACATAAGAGAAAAAAAAGACAGGACAAAAAATACTGTCAATTAATTAATTCATGGCTTACTCAGTTTTAAATGAATATGCGGCGCTATGTAGATCTGCGTGAGATCGTTGATATTTATTTGTGAACCTAATAAAAGAATACAGATGTTCGAAAACGATCGCATTTTATCGGCTAAAGTCGGCTGCACTTTGCAAAACATAAAAAGTTGTCCTATAGATTATTCTTCAGATAATAACAATTATAATTTATCACATGATGTTTTTCGCTGTCATTCGATTATTTTTTTTATTTTTTTACATAAAGAATAAATAATGCAATTTTTCATTAATATATGTCTAAAATATAAAAATAAATATCTACAGTAGTGATAAATTTATGCAGTCAAAAATTATATTTCATGACATAATTAAATATAAGTATTAATATTAATAACCAATTAATAACAAAAAAAAAAACATTTTTAATTGTTTAAATTTTACACGAATACCGTATAGGTAAGTTAAAGGTAAGAATAAAAGGCAGAGAAAAAAATGGTTTTTGCCAGCGGAAACGGCAACAATAAACTGACATAATTTAATGTACGCCCCTGGACAAAATTACTTTTATTCCTCACTTTTTATGTTTTCATGTGAGATGTCGGGCTACGATTTTCCCAAGAAAGAAATATGATATTTTTAATAGTATTTTTATATTAGAAGATATGGTGCTGATGACCCTTTATTTTAGGGATGTCACAGATTTACTGGTTTCAAAGAAATAATCAAGCAGTCCATGCTCACTATAAATATAACACGTTTTTCAGAACAAAGCGATTTGCCTTTGTTTTAAATTCAATTTGTCAAAATAATTAAAATAAATATTATATAAGGAAATAAAAATATTTTAACATGTAAAATTATTGCAGCTTTTAATCTTAAATTTTTTGTAAGATAAGAATATTAATAACAATGTTCAAATATACTTTTACTTGTTTTATTACGTCATTTACATACCTCTAAAAGTAATGTCTAATTTATCATTATTTTTTTCACGTATCAACACACCACATATGGCGTCATTTCCTTAATATTTAATATATAATCTTATATTTAGCAAGACAATCAGATTTTTAAAAGATAAAAATATGTATACTTAGTGCTTACAACGATTGTTTTGTTTTGATTATTATTATATAGTCTTAACTTTAGACCTTTGATTACATGCAAAAAAAAATTGTAAATAAATTTGATAGAAGTAGCTGTCGGCTAAAAAATTGTTAAAAAACAATTTTGGCTATTAAACCATAATCAGTACCACAAAATATTAAAATAAATGTGTTACATAACTGAACAATTAGGGAAAGGTAAACTTAAAAAGTCCAATGATTCTATTGTATGATTTTGAAAATAGTAATTTTAGATTTTTGTTTATAAAAATTAAAAAATATAAATTCCCTGTATTAAAATTGTAGCTTGTATCTAAAAGTAACTCTTATCTTCTTATTGTTCAAAGTTTAAAAGTTGTTTTAAAATCAATTTAATAAATCAATCAAATAAATTATTCACATTATCTGAATATAAACTTAAGCATTTTTTAATTTATACAATACTCCTTCACTTATTTTTATTCCAACTTTAATTTCTATGTTTTTTCAAATAAGACAGTATTTTTAAAATACACAGATGATTAAAAAAAATTATTAATTTAAGCAGTGATGCTTTCCCAAAATTTTACCAAGGGGTTCGCAGGGAATATTTTCTAAATTTTTTTAATATCAGTCCTTTGCATTCGAGCGTCGGGTTAAACGAACGCCTGGCCGATTTGAAGTGACAACTCGAGCGACGCCAATAAGGCGACCGGCCGGTTGCAAGTTTCAATTCGACGAATAAATGACAAAATATGAAAGATATTTGAAAAAAAAAATTAAAAATCGAAAGAGTCGTCGAAAATTTATTAATAAGGGGTTCGCGCGAACCATAGCATTTACGTCAAAAGTGTCGCGCAAACCCCCGCGAACCCCCAAGAAAGCATCACTGAATTTAAGTAATAAATCTTTTGCTTAAGAAAACAAACCAGTAAAAAGGAAAAATAAATTAATACTCAATAAAACTTGCTTCTAAAATTAAATTTTCCTTCAAATTATATTTAATTATAATAAAATTTCAATTTTCTAAACACAGTAGGTTGTGAATAAGACAAAAGAAGAGCTTCCTACAGGCAAATAATGTTTTGATTTTAAACAGTAGATTTCAAAAATATTTAATAATAGTTATNGAATGCCCTATTTTATTTCTATACTCCTTAGCAGGGCATATTTTGTTTGGTTATGTAATATACTAACAGAGCAATTATATGTCAGATTGACTTGTGAAGGTAATAAATGTGTAGGTAACGACAGTGGTATTAATTTTTGACTAAACATTTCCATTAAGAATGTAAACAAGTAACATTTTATAAAAATTTGGACAGCGAGCGTTTTTTCTACTTAGTCGCTCTAGAGCGGCAAAGTACCATTTTGCGCACACAAAAGAGGGCGCAAAACGCCTACTTTGTATAGCGACTGTAGAAAAAAAATATTTGAAGAATAGTTTCGATTTTTTATGAAATACATAGTTCTAAAATCAGTTACTATTACAATATACATACAAAATATTCATTATTTTCTATGAATCATAAAATATATTTTTTCTATAACAAAATTGGCTTGTTATTTAATATGATTGTATTTCATTAAAACAGTAATAATATGTAAATGTAGTGAATGAAAAATGATTACGAAAAAAGTAAATAGCAACGTTTAGGAAATGTAAGAAGTAGTGCACGAAATTTAGACCAAGGTCGCAAATAGTATGACATAGCTGTTGTGTTGCACTCACTGAACTTAAAGAGTTTCGATTTCGTTTCAATGAAATTTCACCGCTTACATAATCATTACTTTAATAAAATATACCTTACCATTGCAAATTAAATATTATTATGCTATCCTTTCAAAATCATTCATGCATTTTATATTTATAAATTTATGAAGTATTTTATTTTTACTTAATATAATTAAAAAATTATTATAATGAAACATGAATAGTATATAATTACTAATTATTTAATTAAAGATAACTTTTCCGAAACGTTTTAAATTATTAATAACCTGGATAAAAGTAAAAATAAAAATAATTGAATTTTTATAAATAAGCCTACAAATCCGAATATAACAGTAATAAAAGTTTTATTTTATTTGTTTTAACTTGATTTGAATGACCTCGAGACAGGTACCTAGAAGTACTTTCATAGTTAAATTATAAATTTGAAATTTAAATTACAAATGTGAAAATTTATATTCACTTAATCAAATACTGAAGTTAAATACGGAAGTACAATCACTTGACCATCTTGAGGTTATTTTAAATTGAACTTCGAAAAACTTATGTTACAAGTGGAAGTTTTATAAATTGAATAAGGATGATAAAATGTTGATTACCTTCAATTGTTTTAATATAAATTGCTTGTAATTTTTGAAATATAAATTTATAAATATAAATAGAGTTTTTTCGTTCAAATTACTATATTTTTTACACGTTATTCTTTTTATTGTTTATAATTTAAAAAAATTACCAAGAATACGAAACTCAAAATCTGCTTTAAATGATTTCTTAACGGCCGTTAAATCGAATGAATTCAGAATATTAAGCATCGCGGAGAAAATTATATGGTAAATACAACCATCAGAGTATTGTAAAAATTCGTTAATTGTCTTTAACGAGTGATAACTATTTTTATTAGTTTAGTAAATCTATTATCTTAATTATAACACTCACCACCTGTATAATAAATTTTATCATTTAAAAATAATATAAGCTCCGATGGTAATGATTGCCATCATTGATTGTAGGATATATCGATAAATCCTAAAAATCAATGATGGCAATCATTACCATCGGAGCTGATATTATTTTTAGATGATAAAATTTATTATACAAGTGGTGAGTTAATAATAACCATAATAGATTCATTAATAAAAATAGTAATCACTCATTAAAGAAGATTTAGCGAATTTTTACAATACTCTGATGGTTGTATTTACCACATAATTTTCTCTGTGCAGGATATCATTCATTTCAATTTTGAACAGAACTAATTTAGGATCTTTTTAGTCACATTTTAGAAAGTAACGTTGCAATTAGGATTTTAGCGAATGGAATACGGATAAAAAACAAACTGCAGTTTAATGCCTGTTTTCAGCAAATAAAATAAATTGTAACAATTATTAAGTTGTTTGGATAAAAAAAAAAACATTATTTAAAAATTCAATATCATATTTTTCTCCGAGATACTATTAAATATGAGGTTATATAAATAAATATATTAAATCTAATAGTTACAATTAAATATTAATAAATTAAAACTAAATTATAATAACTTTATACAGTTTCTGCCAAGAAAATCCATATTATTTAAATATCATAAAATATAAAAGCATAGCTTGAAAAATTTTCTTCGACTACCATAAAAGCGATTTTTTAGTTGGTTCCAAATTAACTTTCATTTTTTGGCATAATAGTTTCATGGCAACTTAATTTTTAAACCACTTTCGTACATTGCTAGCCCAAAATAAAATATGAACCATTTTATTAGAATTATAATATAATACCAAAATTTTGTTATTACATTTATCATTTATAATAAAAATATTTCATTATTTAACAAACATATTTAATTGTATGATAAACTGATTTCATTCGAAAATTAATTATGTATGAAAAGAAAAAAATATTAATAAAATTCAACTTTTTATTTAAATTAACTATTTTCTTTACATAACCTGCTGTAAATAATTTACTCGCTAAATTAAGATTTAATTTAACGCATTATTAAAACAAATTGTTAAATAAACTACTGTAATTACATAGTTAATAGTTATGTATTTACATGCTGATATATTTTTAACAAATACTTACAACAATTAAAATTACAATCTATATTTATTAGTCATGCAAATTAGATTCTAATTACTAAGAATTTCTACAATAGTTAAAATGAATCTGTAGCAAACAATTCATTATAAAATTTACTACTTTAGAGATTTTCTGAAAGAATATATTGATAATCAATAACAGATTTAAATAAGGAATGACAAAAGATATTGTTAATTGTGTGTTTTCCGAACATTTTTTTACGATTTCATTGAGTATCTGTTGGTCAATAACAGGATGTCGAACCAGTCTTGTATCCTGTATCACATATTAAAAATAAAATCAAATCAAGTGAAGACAGGTGAGTAGAAAAAAAATTGATCGCGCCTACACTACCTTGTGTACCCGCAACTATAAACTAGTCAGATTACTTAATTACAAGTCCAACACATCCTGCATCAGCGGAAGCCATTATGCATCACGACTTTTTAGATATTTTTTTTTTACAAACGGTGACCTAAGTTAGTGTGAGAGTACAACGGACACAGTTACGGTGTTACGCGCGCTCGTTTTCGTTTCCTGCGATGCGAATTCATGAATGAACGCAAAGTTGAATGAATGAATGAATAAAAGACGCGTGGGTTGAACTAACACTTGAACGTGTTATGTGGGGAATTGTCACACTTACATTAAACCACTACCGTACATGATTATGTCTACATTATATACACATAAGGTTACATAATTTCTATTTTCCATTCATTTAACTTGTATGTAATTGTTTGTATATATTTATAAACTATACATAGATAACAATGAATTTCAAGTGCACAAAAAATTATGTCAATATTATTTTTAAACATTTTTTAAAACAAAATTCAAATATAGAAGTTCTATTATTTATAAACATACGAAATATCTTAAATAATTGCTTTTTAATTGTTTTATTAATATTTATAGTGTAATGATATTTAATAATAATAATTTAAAAAAAGTATAATATATGTACATACATTGTTTAATATATAATTGTAATATCCTATATGTAAATTGAATTGTTCAAATTATGTAATTTAAATATAATTTATTTAAAATATTGTTTATATAATAAATAATAACTGTAAAAAATATATAAAAATAATTAATAGTTTACATATTTATTCATGTTTGTTCTTAACCACAAATAACAATTGCCCTCTGGCGATACACTTCTGTACTGCAAAAATAATATAACAGCTACTATGTTTGTAAACAAGTTTATATTGTAAAAATGTTTAAAATAAACTCATTTCAGTGTTAAAACTATTTTAAATAAAAGATATTTTCATTTAAAATTACCATAAGTATTTATACTCAAAAATACAAACTATCGTAATAGAAATCAAACAAAAACATGAAACAATCGAAAAATATGATTATATGATTTAATTTTCAAGTAATTAAAATCAAAACAAAAAAAATGAAACAATGTTAGAATATCTATGGAGAAATGATCTAACAACATATAAAGTAGAATATATATATATATATCAAAGTTAGATACTTACATTAGATACAAAATCCAGATATTTAAAATACTGACTCATAATTTGTTGAAAAAAAAAAAAAAAATTAATCTTTAAATATTTGTTTAAATATAATAAATTTATTTGTTTGTTGCAAGTAAAATGTATAATATAACTAATGAAACGAATAATGAAACTAGCTCAGACAGGAGAAATTAAAATTTTTAAATTATTTTAT
>NEEE01005509.1:308743-322025 GCA_002278615.1 Pogonus chalceus | reverse complement strand
ATTTAATTTCATAGCTTCATTTTAAATAAAAATACATAATATGTTTTATTATAAATTTTTTCAAATGAATTAAGTGAATTACTTTAAATCCTATTTATTTTTCATAGGTCTGTGAATATGTCATAAAATGAAACCGTTGTGAAAAAATGTCTGGTTCTTTTATCAATTTATAACCGGTAGAATGTAACTGATAAAATTGAAATCACAGCAACGCCGCAAGCACTTAATAAAATTAATGAACAACTGTGTATTTAACTAAACCACCTCGATGAAATATCACGTAAAATTAATGTCATCCGGTGTATAAATCACACACGCAAACACCAGAAAGAAGACAAGGCCGGGATATCCGAGAGCGGATATACCGAGGATATTCCATACACGTACAATTTATAATATGGGGTGCGAACGCGGGCATTAACGGCAAGATAGCGATTAATTTTGTTAAAATAAAAAAATATATCCGACAACATATAAGCAATAATCACGTAACATAATGTTTAAAGTTGCTACAATGAAAAATTATCTTGCTTTAACCATTATGAATAAAATGATATGCATTTTATTTATAAGTTCGTTGCTCTCAAAATAATCATCATATACTTAAATTACTAAAACTCAAAATTAAACTTGCAAAATATATCATAAATATAAGATACTTATACATACACAACAAACAATATCTTCATATTCCAGGACTTAATTGATTGTAAATCTTTATTAACGCTATGAACACTTTTTGAAGCATTATTGATAATAAGTAAAAACGGTGACTAACAAAATTAAACACGTATAGTTGAAGTATTCTTTTAAAGAGTAAAATTATAAATAACAACCAATTTAAAGTGTAATATTATAATAAAAAAAGGATAAAGAAAGCCAGGTCCTTCAGTATTCTAATCAATCGTTTTGATAGTTGGATTATCCGAATAATAAAGGCATAATCAAAGTTTTTCAAACTAGCTATGGAATATTTATAAAAAAATTCTTGCGCCGAAACTATTAATAATATTCTAAAATTTCGCTTATCGTCTTTAATGAGTGATAACTATTTTTATTATTAAATATTCATCGATAAATCCTACAATCAATGATGGCAATCATTACCATCGGAGCTGAAATNATAGTTGGATTATCCGAATAATAAAGGCATAATCAAAGTTTTTCAAACTAGCTATGGAATATTTATAAAAAAATTCTTGCGCCGAAACTATTAATAATATTCTAAAATTTCGCTTATCGTCTTTAATGAGTGATAACTATTTTTATTATTAAATATTCATCGATAAATCCTACAATCAATGATGGCAATCATTACCATCGGAGCTGAAATAATTTTTAGATGATAAAATTTATTATACAGGTGGTGAGTTTTATAATTACAATAAAAGATTTAATAATAAAAATAGTAATTACTCATTAAAGATGATTAGCGAAATTTTACAATACTCTGATGATTGGATTTACCATATAATTTTCTTCGTGTATGAAAACATGAGTTTTATAGTCAAGTAGCTAGAGAAAAGCCTTTTATTAGTTAAGTTAACAAATCAAAGACTAAAATCCGCTAAAAAACTAGTTAATAATGATTTTAACAATTGAAAAGACGATAATTTTTTATTATAATTTTGTTTAAGAAGATTTAGTTAGAATAATATAAATCTATAAATTGTCATTAGGTTGTAGAAACTGTTTTAAAATATTGGACGTACGAGTTTTACTTTGAAACACTATATAATCTATCAATTTTTATATATACAAGTTTTAAATATTTTATTATTTTATAAAAATTAATAGATTTTATTATTAGTTGCATGTTTTGAAGCATTTATCGTAAAAGTTATATTTTAAAATACGTAACTTTGTGCTAATAATTTGAAACATGAATCTATAAATTCAAAAAAGTCCATTTCATAAATGTCTTATAAATCTAGATACCAAGTAATTGTTTAAACTAGTGTCAATTAATTTTTAAAATGGAAATATAAATGCATATTTTAGTGTATAATAGTTTTTATGTGTGTAATATGAACTGAACATAATTTGGAATGTAAAAGGTGTCAATTTTGAGGTGTTATATTGTAGGATTTATTGGCAGACCTTTTTACAGATTTAAAAAATGAATACGCTGAATGAACCAATATGAATAGAAATGTATGTGAACATTGTATGTCCCCTTAAAAGTGCCGGAAGCAGAAAAATGAGCATGTCCGATGTTGGTGCGCTTTTTATATTTTTTTAACAGTGGGTTTGAGGCAGTTTGTCAGGCGATTCGCAACTTTACGCCATGTATCATGCTAATCTGAACGCAGACACAATTTATACCTATACCGGTTCACGTAACAACTTGCGCGAAATTTATATACAGGGTGCTCGCACTTGCGCGGTCGCGTTATACTAAAATGAAAAGCATGAAAGTTATGTGCAAATGGTGAATTTTATGCGAATACCGGAACGAAATGACTCCGTAAACTTCAAGTTGATGCTAGAAATGCAATTTCATACAACTGCTTTCGAACTTACTTTGTAATATGAACTTATATCTACATTTCAATGCATATTTACTAATTTTTCTTTTACTTTATATTCTATTAATAAATTTAATATTTTTTTCTTATTTAAATTTAATATCATTTCAGGCAAAATATTTATAAGCAAATGGAAAATACTTAAAAAAAAATTCTTTACAAAAAAGAAAGCCCTTAATTCCATTAAATATTAATTTTAATAGAATTTAGTTGACAACATTTTTGAGCATTACAAATCAATAAAAAGAAAAATGATACTTATTTAATCAAATAAGTTTCATATATTTAATAAAAATTGCTTAAAACCAAAATTAGAAGCTTATAAAATTCAAATTATAATTTAGAATAAAAATTATTATAAAAATATATAAATTCCATTACTAGTAAAAGTTTATTTGTTTAAGATAGAATATTTGTTATAAATCTTATATAAGATATAAACAAAGTAGTTATAAACTAAGGATAGTAAGAACTTTGCATCGTCATATTCATACTATAAACAAAGACCCTTACATTTATTTTTTCATGACCGAGTATAAAACTGACTTTATCTACCTCGTTTTACACATATAAATTGTCACTTTATTCCCTAAGAAAATTTTGGCTTATAAACTCTCAGTAAAATAAAATAATTTAAAGTCAATCAAATATTATTCAATAAAAGTACATACAGCCAAATGTTTTTTTTTTTTTTGTAAAATATAAACAAACTATCTCCATAGCAACATAATAATAATAAACTAAATGTATTGTTTTCTGTTTATATTGAAATAAAATCAATTTCAAATTTATATATACATACATCTTGAGAGTTAAGCGCATTAATCCCTTAAATAAAAATACTTACATTTTTGGGATTAAACCAACATTTTTGTCCCTAGATTTATAAATTATTATTATTCGAAGATAATTTCTATTCACATATTATACTTGTTAAATATGTTATTTTTATTATTATAGTTTGAGAATTTTATTTAAAAAGATAAAATTTTATATTATTGTTAATTTTAGGTTTATTTTTAATCGCTTTCTAAACATTATTAAGTAGGTATTTTTGTTTCACAATATTTCTTTTAAAGTATTTAAGAAATTCCTGATGCTAAATTATTTTTTAAGTGCATCGGACTTACTTATATCTTTCGTCGGTGCTTTTAACAATATTAAATATAAATTATAAAAATTCCAAAAAACGTCATTTAATTTTAAAGAACCTATACGCTTTGCTCTTTTAATGATAATACTATTCCAGATATCAACAATCAAATGAGAAATTATAAAAGACAATCTAGTGTCATTTTATATTATATTCATTTGTTTATTTTATTACCCATTTTTTAATCTGTTTTAATAACCAATAAAAACGTAGTAAAATTATATTTTATGTTTAATAAAACAATCTAACCATAAATTTTTAACAACAGATACAGCGATCCTTATTAGAAAACTACCATTTGTTAATAAAAAAGTAATAAATTAATAAGTCCTATCGTACTGGTAATATGATGGAAATTTAATTTTTTATAACCTATTGCAGTAAGATTTTATAACCTTTTGAAAACATTAAAGAGGATATACCAGTAATGCATTGAAATAAAGTAATATTTTATAGTATTTAGATCAGCCTGTATATACAATATGAGCAACCACTGCAAGATGAAGATGAAGCCAAGTGATATGTTTATATACTACGTTATGCATATATTCGCGTCGAGTGTGCGACTACATATATTACTGCCTTCAGCCTTTTAAAAGTATTAGAAACTTATCTATGAAATATGTAGTAGAACAATCTTCAAACACGTAAATTTTCAACTTATATTTTCACTACAAATTCGTTTCTCATACATGTAGGTACATTAAATTATATTTTAAATAATACGATTACTTACTTGTTTCAACTGATCTTCATACTATATTAATAAACCATCTTACCTGTAAAAAGAAAAATAAATATTAATTATTACAAACTACAGTATAGCGAACTTATTATTTATTAATAATTACACTACATAAATATTAATTAAATGAAATGAATCATTTAATATTTAGACAGGAAATAAGCGATTAAATATTTATATTCGAAACAAAACTTTTATATATAAATTATAATGAATAATCAACTATATTGAACAATTATAATTTATAATTAATGCTCATTATTTTGTTGTATTTAAATTAAAATTTAGAAAAATCTTATAGATATTAAAATTGAATATAAAATTTAATATACATTTTGTAGAATTACAGTTTTTTTAAAAAACAAAAGATGTGTAAAATTACAAATTAGTGTATATTAATACGAAATTAAAATACAATTTAAGTAATTTTTCAATACGTGTGAGGAAAACTATTAAGATGAGTTATGATTTTATAACCTTTATGTAAAAACGATGCACACATTGTAATTTCACTGAAACATTGATCGATATCCTATAAAAAGCTTTTCAGATTTAACAACATTATTTGTAATTTAATTTGCTTTAATTTTTTTGGAAAATAACAAATTAATATTGTTAATATTTTTTCTAGGATATAATTACTTGACGTCTTTATTAAATTTTCATACAACGTTTCGCTAGTTTCTTAGCTTTATCAGATACTTAAATAAACAGAAAGTAAAATATCTCACATTGATATATAGTTATGATAATTATTGAAATGATAAATAAATTGTAATAAGTAATATTGAAGCTAATAAATTAAATTAAAACCAAATTATTACCTTCAATATTACAATTTATTTATCATTTCAATAATTTTTATAACTATTTATCAATTTGAGATATTTTACTATCTGTTTATTTAAGTACCTGATGTAGCTAGGAAACTAGCTAAACATTGTATGAAAATTTAACAAAGACATCAAGTAATTATATCCAAGAAAAAGTAGAATTTTTCCTGTTATTTAATTTTTATATTGATAAGAACTATCAAAAGGTTAATTGTAATTTATATTACAATGAATTCATTGTTAATTTAAATATTTTTTAATTAATTGCAAAACCATATTTGAAATTATTTAAACTAATAGAATCTCAAATGCTTTATAAATTTACAATACTTTGCTTTTATATTACAGAATTTATTGGTTATGTATCGTATTGTAAAATTACTATACATGTTATGAGAAATTGGTAAAATAACTCTTTAAAAATGTTTAGTAATATTACTTAAATTGTATTGTAATTTTATGAAACAAATACGAAAAAAAAGTTTTGTATAATTACTATACTTGATTTAATTTTGGATTAAATGTTTTGCCTATCAACTTTCAATACATTTTTTTTAAATTAAGACAGAAATTTTTTACAGTGTAAGCTTTTTAAAATTATTGTTAAATATTTTTTAGGTTATAGATTAAAAATTTTATATATTTATTATTTTATTTATACTATAATTTTTTTAAAAACTCCCTGTACCTTCCGATGAAACGAAAGAACGATATGAGAAATAAATGAATATAAATGCTATTTTTAAATTTAAATATAAAATTAAAATTTTTTGAAATATATTTTTGATTTATATATATATATTATTTTATTCATACTAAAGTTTAAGAAAAACTGTCAGTAATATCGGATAAAACAATTTTTCAATCTTTAAGATTGCTCTAAAATTTAAGTATCCAAAATATTTAATATTTCAAGAGAACTACAAATATATAAAAAATGTAGTCCGTGTAATAAACTTCGCCACAATCTCTTCCTGATATTAAAACCCAGCAATACTGTGATTATTTCGTGACGCCTATTCGAAATGCTTTCGTTTGAACCAATGTTTTACAACTACATTAAATGAGATCATTTGTTAAAATAATCTGGCAAAATATGTATATTTTTCGAGTATGTATTCTATAATTTTTTTCCTTGGTGAAAATGACAAAATACAAATATTATTTAGAATTGAAATCCATTAAATATTAATATAATTTTAATTTACAACTTTTATTTCATGGAAATAAAAAACTTGATCTAACCTATTTAAAAAAATTATGAGCAATATAATAATTAAGCAAGTTAAATCCATAATAGTAAAAAAGAAATAAAATATTCTTGTTGGATAGAATTTCTGAAATAAATTATAAAACATACCGTGAAACCACAGAATATTTTTATAATGTTTACGATGTTGATTTTTTTCATTTTACACTGGAACGAAAGACATTTTCCTTATGTATGTAAATTTTTATGACTAAAGAAAATTACATAATTTTTCTTCATAATACAGCTCATTCTTTCAAATCATTTTATAACGTCTAGTTCATTTGTTATTTAAAGCTTTAATCTTAACTTTATGAGAATTAACAACAGCGAGAATTTAAAATCTCGAAATATGAAATTAATGTAAAGATAAATTATGAGCCATTTAAACTGTTCAAATTGTTTGAGCATTGCATTTTTCAGGATTATTTCCTTTATTGATATTGAACCAATTGTACGTATACTTTTTATTGCTGGTACTTAGTTTTTATTTAACAAAATAATAAACATGGATTATTTAAATTAATCATTTTTATTTACTTTATGAGACTCATATTTTATAATTAAGTGCTTTTAAAAATACCGTAAATGCTTCAAATAAAATCAAACAATTAAAATTTTTACAAATATAATTAAATAAATTTTAAAATATATAAATATTTTAATAACTAAAATTTATTATTTTTAAATAAATCTATAAAAATCAGAAACTAAATAAAAATTATTTATAACAGGTTTAAAAAAACTTTTTAATATATGTATAAACAGAATATATAATAAGAAAATTTTTGTTTTTCTTCATATATAATTAAAAGTTAAAAATTTTACAATTGTAGTTATCTTGAGATTGTTTTTTTTTTTTTAAATTATATTTGATGTGAAATGTGGAATGACGCTTATGATAAAAATATAATTCCTTTGCATTGAAATCTACCGATAATTCCATTGTACAATTGCGCTATAAAACAATCGAAATACTTGTGGTAAAACCATGCCACTTATTTATATGTACTTCTGTCCAAATTGACCAAATTATCAAATTAAAATTGAAACCTTTTATTTCTTCTAATTAAAATAATCAATTCGAAAATTTATCTGATTTCTTAAAATATATTTAAAGAAAATAATTATTTAAAATTATCATTATGATTCATTTCTTAGAATAAATTAATATACAGAGCATTATTTAAAAAATACATTAACCTTAAAAATAATTTAATAATTGCACAAAAGTTTCCAAATAATTTGAGACAATTTCAATTATAAACGTTATAGAAATTTCAATTCTGTCTAATGCTGTAAAGAGATATTATTTTTTAAATTTCTTAACTGTGAAAATATATATTATGAGTAAAAAAATAAAATTATTTTTTACTTTATTCCAATTTTTACTGCGTATTACCTTCACCATTTTCACAAAGTACCAAAAACGAATCATACCTGTTATCGGTCTTAAGAAACTCATCGGTTAGCGATGAGATTTGAGGTGCAACTCGTCTCTAGGATTAACGAAGACTTTTCCTCGAGTACAATTCGGTACTGGCCATATTTGATATCTTTTCATCAAAATAAAGCAAATAAGATCATAAAATCATCAATTTAAAGAAAATTTTCTCAAAAAGTACCTTCAGTTTTTAAATAGCATTCTAAGATGGATAATTTAATAAATATTAGATTCCAATTATCAAAATAAAGCTTATAATCAATTTAGCATAATATTTTTTTTTTATTGATTGAAGTTTTATCCGTAAAAAAAAATTACGTGTGTAGTATCATTATAAAGCATTTAATTTTCCAGATAATTCTATAAAAATCAGATTTGTTTTACTGCATTGTCTACTTAAATAACAAAATATTTTATTGTTATGAAAAGAAAATTAACATAAATATATCAATAAAAAGAAAAACTCATGTGTTTATATTTTATTTTTTATCAATAAAACGCTTAACTTATTGCGTTTATGTTTTATTTTTTTATATAAAGTTTGTTAATTCATTTAGAATACAAGTTGGAGGGAATATTTGTTTATCGTTAGTGTATTTTGCAGTCAGAATCTTTACTTTTTAGCATATTAAATTACGATTAAAAAAGCATTTAGTGTGTTTACTATTTCTAACTCTATTTGCTATATATTAATATAGATACAAATATAACTGATTATCCTTTATTTAAATACATTATGATTGGTTGTTAAACAAATATATAATTATAAATAATTGCTTGCATAATTACTATAAACATTGTAAAACCAAAAATGTAATTTTTTTTTCTACCAAATTCTCAAAAACTTTTTTTTTTTTTAATTATATTTTAAAGAACTTTCACCAGTAGAGATAGAATAAATTCTAGTTGAGCTCATAATTTGAAGCGAGCTGTCTAAGTTATTCATTTGTTTAAAATTATTGATAGTCTGCTTCAAATTCTGAGCTTAATAGAATTTATACCACCCCTGCTGCTTAAGGCCCTTCTAAATAATTCTAGAATTTAAGCCTTTGCTTTAAATGAGGTACAATAATAAATAATCATATAAATACATATTTACTTTGAATAAATTTTAAATATAAACGAGCACATTAATAGTTTATATTTAGATACCTCTACTCTTCAAATAAATGTATTTTGTGAGAGCGTACAGAGTATTCCATTAAATTTCGATAAGAGCATGTGCATATTTGATTTCCACATTTGCAAAACAAATTTATATAGAATCTTGCAAATAGTAGCCGAGGATTCCCATATGAAAAGTAAATATATTACGCATATTTTCGATATATGTACATATATGTGATAGTGAATGCACAATACAAAAGCGATATTTTGAAACAGTTAGAATAAATTGATTTTCCTATTGTGATATTTGTAAATAGTATTAGCTATTATTATTCAGATGAAATGCAACAGGCACTGTGAGTCCCGAATAAAGTAGCCGTCAATAAATCTGTCAAAATATGAACGATGCGTCATGCATAAAATATGCGAAAAATCTTTAAAAAGGATGCACTATTCTACTGTTGCTCGTATCTATTGTACACCTCTATGTGCTATATGCATTCAAATGCATAATTTTTTTCTTTTTTTTTTGTGTTTATTTCTAAAGCCGTTGTCATATACCTTTCGCGTTGACAAAACATACTTGCAGTATATATGCAGCTGTACCAAAGGGGTAATATTTATAATATATTGTATTCATGTATAGCTGTATTCGGATGGAAATTTTACACTTTTTTACATTATTTGTACTTTATTTTCTATTTACATAATACAGAAACTGATACTATGATGTTCTAAAACATATTTTTATTTTAAAAACTCTGAAAGTACTTTTTACTGTTACAAGATGGATTATGAATTTCACATTAGTNGACAGAATTTTACACCATTTATTTCTAAATATTTATATTCAGACTTTATTTAAAATATTGAAATATCTCATTTAATATCTCCACAATTTTTTGAAACTTAATGACAAACTAAGATATTGTACGCAGCTGTGCATTATTATTATGAACGAGTGTTTAATAAGGTAATATGAAGTTATATTAGGGTTTGGGAAGTCTCGACAATCTCAAAGTTCTGGGATATGAGACAACCCACGATCAAAGTCCCGGGACGTGGTAAGACTTCGAGACTTTGAGACCTCTCAGAATAAAATTATAATCGAGTTCATTTTTGGTAAATTTTAATAAAAATGAACATTTAAAACATTAATTAAAGTCTATACAATTCGTATGATTCATTTTTTGGCAGTAAAATCTTATAATTACAAAACAGACTTAGTAATCATACTAATCATTAAAAATCATTATCTGTTCTCTTGTCATTGGACATAATTCTCATAGTCATAGGTTCATTTGTTTGGTAATTCTGACATTCTCAATAAAAGTGTGCCGAAAGCTAATGAAGCTTATTATGACCTTATTGAAAAAAAAATATTACTATACGATTTCAAAAAGCGTGTCTTTAGTCTTGATCCGAAAGCCCCGGGACCCGAGATAATTAAATTTAGAAAAAGTTTCAGGACTTCAAGACACGCGACGTCTCGGGATCCAAATCTTGGTTTATATTATCTTATAATGCATAACTCCACAATGAGAAGCAATTTTTGAAATTATTAAAACTTAGCTATATATATTGCTTTCCTTTTTATTCAATTAAATTTAAGGTATTAGAGAAAGTATAATCTGCAACATGTTTGGAATAGTTATTCTGCTTTCGTAACAAATTTTACAGTTAGAGCATTCCCAACTTATTACAGAATATTCCATTCCATCATTTACTTATTTATAAAAAATAAAGACTCTATTTTAAATATTATTTAATAATAAATTTCTTTGTAAGAATTTTCTTATTTTATTTGATTATTTAAATTATAATTCAGTTCGACTTTATCGATACTAAGAAACATAAATAAAACACCAGTATAAAATGAATTTTATTGATAGAAACTTTTCTGCAAATCAGATCAAAGTGTTGATATGAACTTTATTCTTAACGGATAAATAAGTTAAAAAATAAATGTTACATTTTCGATAAAAATAAATTTTAAAAATGTTGAGAAAAACTTCGTTTTTTAACCGTTAAAACTCCATTTACTATAGGCAGTATAAAAATAGCAATGCTAAGAATAATATTTTCATATTTTTATGAAATAATGATTATGATACATATTGGGCAATGTAAATTCTTGTTATATTGGGGCAAGTAAAAAAATTGGCAATATCATAGTTAGAAGAAAAATTTAAAATATGTCATTTGGTACCATTTATCGGCAATTTAAAAATATAAATAAAGCTAAAAATTGAAATATGAAATGGTCACAAATTTCAATTAAAAATAATGTAATTATGTAAAGTAATTCGAATTATAATTAATTAGGAAAATAAAGGAAAGAGAAACTTAGTGTAAAATCATAAAGGTAAATTCAACAAGCAAATAATAAACAAGTCCCAACACGTATATCCTGAGAACAGTGAAGTTGTTGAGCAAACAACAATTTATGAAATAGTAAGTTTGTAGTATACAAATAAAACAATATAGTCCCCCACAAATTTAAGTTTGCACGGCGACTATTATCGCGCCACTTATATATACATGTTTATATTATACGAAGCAATTTCGCTGGGTAATTAATTTAAGACGACATTTCTGGAACTAATTGCCCCTAAAATGCCATGAACTTTTCACTTGACGAAGACATCGCAATGTACCATGGCATTAGTTAATTGCATTGATATTGACTGCTATGACAAAGTACACTAACGCAGACACACATAAACTTTAGCGTAACCTTCAACTTTGATCATACCCTTAACTTGCATCATTCTCGATAGATGGATGGTGTTATATGAAATTTAATTAATTGATTTACAGTAATTACTCATTAGATGATTACATCTTTAATCATTTCAATTTATCTCTATTTCAAACATATTACTTCATTTCATACTAATACACTAAGTTTTGATGCAAAAAAAAAATAATAAACAAACATATGTTTTAGTATATACTATTTAGATAATAAATTAATATATTTTAAAAGCTTCACGCATTATTCTAACACTAAATATTTTTATATTTATAATTATTGGAAAATAAGCTTAATTGTTCAATTTTATTTATTATTTACCAATTTTTCGGAAAAATATCGACTGCTTTATTTAAAATTTAAGGAGCCGCCATCAAATTCATTTATTATATTAAAATTTTTATTTATTTTATTGATATAAGAATTTATTATAACGTTGCTTTTTAAACCTTTATTTTGTCGGGTCATATTTTTGGTCATACTCAAATAACTATATTCTTTCCTATCACTACCACGCTTAGATAGTTTTTGTTTCAGGAACGACGCGAGTCTGTCGCCGAAAAAACTTATTTCTAGATCTCACGAAACTTTTTGATTTGATTTTATGTGAAAGTAAGATTTGTGTCACCAAATTGTTTTTTTTTTTTTTTTATATTCCAAAAATAATTTTTCTATGTAATATTAGGCCTAAATTATACTACTGTATTTCTTATTCCATGATCATTCCAAACTTTGATTTTATTTTAGAAATAAGTGCAATTTATTTCAACAAAAAGTTTCCTTATTCAAAGATAATGTGTCTGTACACTGAGAAAATTTTATGGTAAATACAACCGTCGGAGTATTGTAAAAATTGACTAATCATCTTCAATGATAGTGATAACCATAAAGATGATAAAATTTATTATACAGGTGGTAAGTTTTTTAATTAAGATAATAGATTATATAATAAAAATAGTAATCACTATCATCAAGACGATTAGCGTTTTTTAAAATACTCTGAAGATTGTATTTACTGTAAAATTTTCTCCATGTATGTATAAAAAACAAATATTTTTGTCATTAATTGGTATTCTAAATCCCTAAATATCCAATTGGTTCTTAAAGGTTATGCGCAACTACTTTCTAATTTTCTAAACAGATATTATTTAATTTATATTTTTTTGTTAAGTTATATAAAATCAATATGCACAAATTTCTAAAACTTAAATTAGTTTTGATATCCAATATTTCTTTTTTCTACAAAGAGACTCTATTTAAACGATTTTATTTGCATAAAATAAATCCACATTGACTAGATACTCCGTTTAAATTGAAAAATAAGTGGAGTTCATTTTAAATTCAAAATAAAATTAAAACGAAAACTTTAAAAAATGTTTTATAATAATTTTGAATAACTTAAATACAAATTATTTGGATATAAATTGCTTCAACTAAAATTAAAACAAAGTTTTTTTCTTAATTTTAT
>NEEE01005509.1:211744-242645 GCA_002278615.1 Pogonus chalceus | reverse complement strand
GTAACTTTTAAATAATTATTTATTTGAAAATAAATTAAGCATTAAAATATATACGTTCTTATTTTATGACTTGATAATAATATATTGATTAAATACTAATTATAGAAATTATTTATTTTATCTTTAGAAATATATCTACTAATGTACACAAAAAAAAAATTATCACATAAAAATAATAGAAAATGTTTAGTAATTATAAACATATATCTTAAACCCTCAATAAAATGATAATTACATATTTAATTTATATACATATGTAAGTACTAACTCATAGTACATTACAAAGCATATACTAATGTTAGTTCATATTATTAATTTATTCCCCTCCACATTTGTTAATAGGAGTTAAATAGTTTACCTTTATATAAATAATGTCTCTACTAACTAAACACATCTTATTATAGTTTAATCTCTATCTAATCTAACTCCTAATAAGTTTATTTTAATTTTAGGTAAGATATTACCATCTTGTTAACTATCATTTCGAATAAAATAACTTTTATTTTTATCTGATAGTCATAAATTAATGATTCCTTCATATTTTGTAATTTATTGTTTAGTTATATGTTTATTTTTTAGATAATCTAACATAAGTAAGATGACTTCCGATATAACTTTATATTATATGCCGGAGAGTGGTCCATGCAGTGTTTTGGGAGTTGATTTAAAGCTCAAACCTTGCAATTTGTTGGCTGGTGACAATTATAAACCAGAATTTCTTAAGGTAAATATTAATTATCTTGTGTATAAAACGTATTACATAATACATAACAAGAAATTATTTTATTGCATTAATTAATTATTTGAATTAGGGTTCAAGGTCGTATAACTTGTTATTATTAATTTAAATAATATTTTATTATAAGCATTTCATTCAAAATAAATATTTGTTTTTAAATAAATTTTCAAAGTAAACCTAAATTATTATTTTATTGATTTTAAGTTTATTTAACTATTTAAATAATTTTCTTACACAAATATATAATATTTACATTTATTTAGTCGAACTTAACATTAAAAAATAAGATATTTACATCATAAAATGATATATTCTGAGTGGTTATGTAACTTAAAAATTATAATTAAATCCTCTCTCATACAGTAATATCTCTCCTTGGAATCTAAGGCAACCCAAATATAACCTTGAACTCTTACGATTTCCAAAAACAGAAACTTCTCCAACTATATTTCAAAATGAATTTAATAAAATTATATATGAACATAAATTCACTACAATCATTTACACAGATGGATCAAAAAAAGAAGGAAAAACTGGAGCAGCTATTGTGTTTGAAGACAACACGTTTNTATCACATAAAAATAATAGAAAAGGTTTAGTCATTATATACATATATCTTAAACCTTCAATAAAATAATAATTACATATTTAATTTATATAATATATGCATGTACTAACTCATAATACATTACAAAGCATATACTAATGTTATTTCATATTATTAATTTATTCCCCTCCACATTTGTTAATAGAAGTAAAATACTTGACCTTCATATAAATAATGTCTCTACTAACAAAACTCGTTTCATTTTAGTTTTATCTCTGTATAATATAACTCCTAATAAGTTTATTTTAATTTAAGGTAAGATATTATCATCTTGTTTACTTTCATTTCGAATAAAATAACTTTTATTTTTATCTGATTGTCATAAATTAATGATTCCTTCATGTTTTGTAATTTATTGTTAAGTTATATGTTTATTTTTTAGATAATCTAAGTAAGATGAGTTCCGATATAACTTTATATTATATGCCGGAAAGTGGTCCATGTAGGACTGTTATGTTAGCAGCAAATGTTTTGGGAGTTGATTTAAAGCTAAAACTTTGCAATTTGTTGACTGGTGACAATTATAAACCAGAATTTCTAAAGGTAAATATTAATAACCTTGTGTATAAAACATATTACATAATGCATAACAAGAGATTATATTATTGCATTAAATAATTATTTGAATTAGGATTCAAGGTCGTATAACTTGTTGTTGTCAATTTAAATAATATCTTATTATTAACATTTCATTCAAAATAAATATTTGTTTCTTAATAAATTTTCTAACTTTAAATTTATTTAATTATTTAAATAACTTTCTTACATAAATATATAATATTTACATTTATTTAGTCNTTTTATTTTGCATGACACTCTGTAAACTGGTTGCAGATAGAAATTTTATTTTTCCTGTATCTCGTGATAGAAGCGTGGTTTATTATAATAAAGAAACTCATTAGATGCAGATCTTAAATTCTGAATATATATTCTATATAACAAAAAACTGGACAGCCAGTTTATGAATAATTAGGAATAAAAATTTAATTCAAGGCAATAAAAATAAATATTAAATAATTTTAGCTGAATCCACTACATGCTATACCAACATTAACAGATGAAGATTTGGTTTTAATCGAGAGCAGAGTTATTATAACTTATTTGGCAGATAAATATGGAACTAAAGATTCACTTTATCCAAAAAAAAGATATAAAAACAAGAGCTCAAACTAATCAAAGATTATATTTTGATATTTCAAACTAATATGGACCTATCATTGATTATTATGTAAGTATAAATCATTATTTCCAAATGACAGGAATGTACTAGCTTATTTGGAAAGATTTAGCGCTGAACACGTAAAAAACAAATAAAAAACAATTATAATTGATTTATAACATTTTTACAGAGACTTCCATATTTTGGAGCAAAAACATTTAATGAATCCAAGATACCTGATGTAAAAAAAGGTTTTGAAACATTGAATACATATTTAGAAAACAGTAAATACGCTGTTGGAGATAAACTTACTCTCGCTGATATTGGATTAATATCATCTGTAGAAACAGCTATTGCAGTTTTTGATTTTGATATAACACCATATCCAAATGTAAAAACTTGGTATAAACTTGTTAAAGCGAATTTACCATGCTACAAGGAAATCATTTAAAATAACGCGAATAAGTTACGAGTAATGTTCGATATGTTTATCAAAAAAAAAAAATTCAAGTTGAATTTAGTTTTTCGTTTCTTGTAAATATTTTTTTCTATTTGTATATTTTATTATTTGAATAACAAACATATATTTTTATATTAATTTTAAATAAAAATATATTGTTGTTCCTATTTTTCTTAAAACTACTAAAAATAATATGCGAAATTACTATAAATATTTTTAATTTAAATTTAAGAATAACTATATATTTTAAAAAAACGTTTAATAGTCCAGTAAAATAAGCAAAAAAAGGGGTCAACCATGCATTTTGGGAAGGCAGCAATTTTATTTATCCGTTGGTTGCTCCGCTTTTAAGTACAAAAACGCATCAAAGTATAATATAATATAAATAGAAAAAGATATTGCGCTAAAAATCTAAATAAAATTATAGAAATTATTTATTTTATCTCTAAAAATATATNCACTCTGCAATATTAACGTACTTATAAGTCTTACTTTATTCTTTTGACTGAAATCAGACAGCGAAACTAGTGACAAACCCTTAAACTATTTTAACATTGAGCTCTTATGGACGTTTCATTTAAAAGAGTTAATAAAGGCATTTAGCAATAATAAACATTTTGTTTTATATTTAAAAAAAACTATACGTTATTCGTCACAAGAAGACACAAGTATAAAGAAAAACAATTGATTATAACTGAAACTATTGACGTTTTAAGTAACCAAATTTTTCAATATTTTGTGTTTTTGTTCATATTTTTTTACATTATTATATTACAGTATTGAATCTTATCTTATTTTATGCAGAAAAAAATTAGCTTTCATTTGATATATAACTTTCACCTTAACATTATGTTTAGCATCTTTGGACTGCTTTTTTTATTTATGCACTTATCGAAACCTGCCCTTAACATTAAAAAATAAAATATTTACATCATAAAATGATATATTCCAGGTGTCTATTTTTATTAATTTTTTTAATACAGGAAATTAATAGTAAAATTTTAATTACTTTATAATTTTTTCTCTATTAATGTTAGGATAAATATTTAAATACAAAAGTTGTTCAGAATTATAACGTCCATCCAATGAACCCTTTTTTTAAATAATATACGACGATCCTGTCACGAGATATAGGAAACGTAAAATTTCACCTTTAAGAAGTGTTCTTTTAATTGTTATTTTAATATAAGAAAAATTAAAATAAAGGAGAGTTATTTCGAAATAAATTGAATTCGGTATTAAAAATTAGGCAGACCCATATAAATATTAATTGTAAGTGTACTTTAAAAATTATAATTAATTTTTATGCGAATATAACAAACTCAAATTAATGATTTCATTGATATTTTATTCAATTAATTTTTAAATATAAAGATAAGATTACAGAAAAATTCATAAATAGAAAAACTGAGACAATGTCACTTAAATTAAAGTTATTTGTTTTATTTTGCATGACACTCTGTAAACTGGTTGCAGATAGAAATTTTACTTTTCCTGTATCTCGTGATAGAAGCGTCGTTTGTTATTAAAAAGAAACTCATTAGATGCACACTTTAATTTTGAATAATTTTTATATTTAAAAATTTGTCTAACATAAATAAGGAACATTTTATCATTGAATTTCCTATATAACCAAAAACTGTACAGCCAGTTTGTGAATAATTAGGAATACAAATTTAATACAAAGCAATAAAATTAATATTAAATAATTTTAGCTGAATCCACTACATGCTATACCAACATTAACAGATGGAGATTTGGTTTTAATCGAGAGCAGAGTTATTATAACATATTTAGCAGATCAATATGGAACTAAAGATTCGCTTTATCCAAAAAAAGATTTAAAAACAAGAGCTCAAATTAATCAAAGATTATATTTTGATATTTCAAACTTATATGGACCTATCATTGACTATTATGTAAGTATAAAACATTATTTCCAAATTACAAGAATGTACTAGCTTATTTGGAATGAATGCGTAAAAAAAATTTTAAAAAATTATAATTCATTTATAACATTTTTACAGAGGCCTCCATATTTTGGAGCAAAAACATTTAATGAATCCAAGATGCCTGATGTAAAAAAAGGTTTTGAAACATTGAATACATATTTAGAAAATAGTAAATACGCTGTTGGAGATAAACTTACACTCGCTGATATTGGTTTAATATCATCTGTAGAAACAGCTATTGCAGTTTTTGATTTTGATTTAACACCATATCCAAATGTAAAAGCTTGGTACAAACTTGTTAAAGCGAATTTACCATGCTACAAGGAAATCATTGAAGATAATGCAAATAAGTTACGCGTAATGGTGGATATGTTTATCAAAAAAAATAATTCAAGTTAAATTCAATTTGTTTTTTTTTTATTTTATAACACTTTTTGTTTATTGTATTAAATTTTTGTTGTATATTTTATTATAATTTCAATAATAAACAAATATTTGTATGTTAATTATAAATAAAAATATATAAGTATATTTACAATTTTGTTCTTATTTTACTTAAGGTGGGACCCCACCCTGAAGATTTCTAAAATTCGAATTTTTTTACATAAATTTATTTCTTATAGTGTCTAGAATGACCATCTAAAAAGATTTATTGATATTCTAAGTCAAAGATACAAGAATAATTGTGGTGCTATGCTTCACGATATCAAATATAATATAGTTTAAGAAAATCTAAAGGATTTTGTTCTACCTTGTTTAAGGACTGATCGCGACTGGCACTTATGGAGGTATCTGACGCCGATGACTACCACAGCTCCAAATATTATTATTTTTACTTCAAATTTTTTTTGTAATAGTAACAAAAATACGTGCAACAATATAGTAAAAAACTCCCAAAGATTCGATTGTTATTTAACACTTTAAAAAAATCCTGAATATCGCTGTTTTCTAGAGCTGTCAGGGTGGGGTCCCTCCTTAAAACTGGTAAAAAGTATATGCGAACTTTTAAAACAAATTACAAAAAATATTTTTAATATAAATTTATTCTAAATAATTTCATAACAAATTTAAATAATTATCTTATTCAATTAATTTAATTAAACTGAAAAATACTATTACTTGACATAATCTAAATAGATATCTTTATCTAGGTAAATGTATTAGATTATAATCTATTAAATTAAGAAAATAAGTTGATAATATATTTCTAAATATTTATCTTATCTACATATTCTAATCTTAAAAAAAAAAACTGTATATTTTAAGAAACGTTTAATGAGTCCTGAAAGTGTGACAAATTAAAATTAAATTAATTTCCTTTGTACATTTGTTTGTTGTATTAGCAACGCGTTACTAATTATCAATCATTATCAACAACAACAACAACAAAAAAATGATCAAATTCTAAGTAATTAAAAGCTTATAATTGTAAAATAATAATCATTCTATCAGTTTTAAATTCCAATAGTCATTCAAAATATGTTTTTTATGTAATAAAATTTTTAAATCGTCACGAATAATCATTATGTAAATAATTTGTAAATGTATTACAAAACTTGTTAATTTGAAATTAACTTGTATTATTATATAATATCATATTATGTAGCAATAAATATTTAGTAATTTCAATGGAAAAAACAGGTAAAATAGATACCATTACGGTATTCAAGTCAACAACACTTCAATAATAAAGATAACAATTTGATTAAAAGAGCCTGATAACTATATTTATTTTCATTTGTATATTGTCACCGTGTTGGAAATAATATATACGAGTAAGTAATTATTTTTTTTTCTACTTGTTTTGTAACAAATATATTATTGTTTTATCATTAAAACTAATTTGAAAGTTAACGATAAATTAACGAAATTTAATTTGATAAATCTAATATATTATATAAATTAATTTGTAATATAATAATAATAATTTTTTTTTTTTTTTTTTTTTAGAAACATGCCGAGTGAACACTTCAAAACACTTTGTTTATATTATATGCCTTATGGCTCCCCAAGTCGAACTGTTATGCTAGCAGCAAAAGTACTTAAAATCGAATTAAATTACATATTAGTTGATTTATTAAAAGGGGAACATTTAACACGTGATTACCTTAAGGTAAATTATTATATTCTTAAATATATTTGAACTGAATTTGACTTAAAATTTAATTAGATAAATCCTGAACATAAAGTTCCAACTTTAACTGACAATGGATATGCAGTGGCTGAAAGCCGTGCGATTATAACTTATTTGGCTGAAAAATACGGCAAAAAAGAATCCCTGTACCCTAGAGATCCAAAGAAAAAGGCCAAAATAAATCAAATGTTATACTTTGATGCTGATAAATTGATGGGTAGCATCTCGGCTTACTATGTTAGTATAATAACATTATATCCTACGCTACCTGTATCAACCGGAAAAATTATATAAATATACTTACATTTCAGGTACCGGTATTTGCTGGAGCACCTGATTTCGATGAAACTAAAATGGAAAACATTAAAACTGCGGTAGAATTTTTGAATACATATTTAGATGGAAATGACTACGTAACTGGTGATAAATTGACTTTAGCTGATATTGCTCTTGTTTCATCAATGGCTACAGCAGTTTATAGTTTCAATTTTAGTTTAAAAGCTTATTCAAATGTTGAAAAATGGTTTAAACACTTAGAGACAACATTACCTGATTTCAAAGAAATCATTAAAGAGAATTGTATGAAATTCAAAGAAATGGTCGAAATGGTCAAGAAGAATAACAAAAAATAAAATTTTGTAAATATTACGATTCATGTATAATTTTGTTAATAAAATTATCAAATCCTATTGTTTTATTTTAATTATATAGTTTTAATGATTTATATTTAAAAAATAAAATCAAGAAACCATTGAAGTATTTAAATTTTTCTGTTATCTTTTGTATACGTAATACACTTTTTTTATTATAGATATAAAATGTTCATGTGATCAAAATGTGTTTATATCTTTACGAAACTTATGTTGTATTTATGCTATAGTTTAATATTCTGTTTATATAAGTCTATTTTCATTTTTATTGTTAGTACTATTTACCTGATCTAAATAAAGCAAGTATAAATTGAATATTTTAGGGAATTAAATAGAGTCGTAATCATATCCGTGCTGCCATCGTGTGATAAATCACGAAATGAGAGTGTGATCAGAAAAAGGAAACTTTTATATATAACCTTGATTTGACAGTTTCGACATTCACATATTCACCTTGTTCCTTTACAAATGTAAGTAATCATTTCGTAATACTTATTAATTAAATTTGTAACAATATTTTGTTTACTTTAGTTTTAGCAACAGTAAATTTAGTTTAGAATGGCTACTCTTTCAAATTCATCAATCGTAACAAATATGGTATCAAAAATAGTCTTTCGACGAGCATTTTCTACGTCCAGAGCAGCCGCTGCACAGATGACTGTAAGAGATGCCTTAAATACTGCTTTAGATGAAGAAATCGAACGAGATAATCGCGTATTTTTACTGGGTGAAGAAGTCGCTATGTATGATGGTGCATATAAAGTATCCAGAGGATTATGGAAGAAACACGGAGATAAACGAATTATTGATACACCAATTACTGAAATGGGTTTCGCCGGTATTGCGGTGGGCGCTGCGATGGCCGGACTTCGCCCAGTTTGTGAATTCATGACTTTTAATTTTGCAATGCAAGCTATCGATCAAATTATAAATTCAGCCGCAAAAACATTTTACATGTCCGCTGGGGCAGTTAATGTACCAATAGTATTTAGAGGTCCAAATGGTGCTGCATCTGGTGTAGCAGCGCAGCATTCACAATGCTTTGGTGCTTGGTACTCGCACTGTCCAGGCCTTAAAGTTTTATCTCCATATTCCGCTGAAGATGCCAAAGGTTTATTAAAAGCCGCAATCAGAGACCCAGATCCAGTTGTAGTTTTAGAAAATGAAATTTTATACGGTGTTAATTTTCCAATGCCCGATGAAGCCTTATCAAAAGATTTTGTAATTCCAATTGGTAAAGCCAAAATTGAACGGTCCGGAAAACATATAACAATTGTAGCGCATTCTAGAGCAGTTGAAACCGCATTACAAGGTGCAAAAGAATTAGCAGCGAAAGGAATTGAATGTGAAGTTATTAATCTAAGATCTTTAAGGCCGTTAGATGTAAATACTATAACTGAATCAGTTAAAAAAACAAATCATCTTATAACAGTAGAGCAAGGTTGGCCGCAGTGCGGTATAGGCTCAGAAATTTGCGCACAAATTATGGAAAGTGAGTCGTTTTATCATTTAGATGCACCTGTTATCAGAATAACAGGAGTAGATGTACCTATGCCATACGCAAAAACATTAGAAGCTAGTGCATTACCGCAAGCTCATGATGTTGTAGAAGCTGTCCAAAAAATACTTAAAGTAAAGTAATATTTAAAAACATAATACAATTGAAATTATGCCAATAGTATTTAGTTTTGTCCAATATTACTGTTTTTTTTCAACCTAATTGAATTATATATTTTTACATTTAAAGTAAATAGGACAATAACTATTTTATTATTTATCTATTAAGCAGTTTTAATTTTCGCCATTGCTAATAAATGTTTTACAGATTTTAAACTATTTATAAAGACTTATATACTATTTATATTGTAAATATTCTTTTTATTTTCATTGGGGCGAAATACTATTTATATGTGTAAAAATAAAGTATTTCATTTATGTTTTTCAGAATGTGAAGAAATAGTTACAACGAAACCTGTTGGAACTTGTATACAAAATTAAAATACATACTCTGTTATATACATCATTGTTTACTTTGTTGATAAATAAAAATAATGTTTCCATATTATTTTATTTTAATTGTATTTTTTATTTATCGTTAAAATATTCCCAAAAAAAACCTATCAATTATTTTTTGTTATCAGTAAATTTACCCAATTATAAGATAAATCGGTTATGTTAATTTTCCACTGCTTATTCATTATTATTTATGCTAAAGTTAATGATTTACACAAAAAATAAATATTTTAAGTAATGACGTATTTAATTTGAGAACAGTTTAAAGTCCAAATGACCAACAGTTATTTATGTAAAATTATAAAACAATTTTTTATCAATCAATTGAAATTCCAAGCATTACTAGCTTAAACGTTTTTCATAATAATCCGGTTAATGACGTATTTATTCGAAGAAACGTCATTATATTATAGTGGGGGGGAAATTGGGGCTTCCCATGGAAATTGACTCTCTTCTTACCTTTGATATCAATAAAGTGATTCCCCGCACGTGTTTTTTAACACGTTGTTTCTTGTTTTGGCTAACACTGCGCATGTACAATACATGCGTTCTGGTGTATTCTCGTGATTGTAATTCGTTCGAGATAAATCCCCAGGCTAAAAACCCGCGTACATTAGAAATCTGATTCACAATTATTTGAACACTCAATATCAAAACATTGCAATAATGGGGTGCAATATTTATAACAACACATGTGTGCTGTGTCATAGTAGTACACATCGAACTGTTGGTGTATGCATTCAAGACAATTTCAAATTATTAAAAGAAATTCGAAATTTAAAAACGGTAAGTTCATTTATCAATATTTGAAAAAAATATAATGATTCATTACATTAATTGCATTAATACTTTAAACATTGTGTATTATTGTGAAATATTTAATTATTTTTACAGATTGTTCGAAAATATAATCCATATTCGTATTTATTGCTGTGCGAAAACTGTCTAATGAAACTAAAAATTTTTACAAAATGTGATATGCGTCCTTATCAAATATATGGTTACCGGAGTATGCAAGAATCTTCAAATGAAAACAAAAATAATCCACAATATTTTGAAGATACCAGTTGTCAATGCGAACACTGCAAAGCAAAATATGGAAATTTACCATTACTAGCAGAAGTTATAGAAAAAATTGAAAATAAATGCAGTTCGAATCAAAACACCGCAAATAAGTCTGATGAAGAAAAAGATATATTACCGAAGACTGAAAACGAACCTCAACAAGATATTCCTTTGAATTTTAGTATTAAACAAGATATATCTGAAGTTATTTCGCAACCATCGACAAGTAAAGAAACTATTGCGCATAAAAAAGTGATGAATTGTGAACATTGTGGTAAAATTTTTACGCATAAGGGTGATTTAAATAAACACTTAAGAAAGCATACCGGAGAGCAGCCTTTTAAATGCTCTCAATGTAATCGTAAATTCGCGCATACTTCGAATCTTGCGCGTCATTTGCGCGTTCATAGCGGCGTTAAACCATTTGTTTGCGAAAGGTGTAATAAAAGTTTTAGCAGAAAAGATAAATTAATTATGCATCAAAAAACTAAACTGTGCTTAAATTCTGCTCAAAGTTCTAAATCTTGATTATTTATTTAATAATATTTATATTTATTTATTCTTATGTATCGTAAAAATTAAATTATTTTAATTTATAGTATATTTAATAATGTAATAAATTATAGCAGAAACAATTATGAAATCTGCTGAAAACAAATCTTAAAATTGTTATTATTATATTGTTGTTGACAAATATTTATTAAAATATATATTTATTTATTAAATCTCATAATATTTTTATTGTATACACCTATCATAATTATATTATCATTAATTATTGGATGACTCATAATTAAATTTGTGTTAAGTTAAATACTAATAAAAAACTTACTAAATAATTGGAAAGATTTTGTTTTATAATTAATCAATAATATTATATCTTAAATATGTTTTTATTTTAATTTATTAATCAAATTATTGCATTTAGAAGATGTTATTTATCTTATTAACTAAATAAACAAATGATTTTAAATTCTGAAAATATTAAAACAAATAAATTTATTTAATGTTTTGAAACAAAAAAAAGTAATTTATCTAAAATATGGCATTTTAAGAGTTGTATTCTATTTTTAAGGTATTGTTTTAATTAAATAAATAAATATTACTATAATATTCTTTTTAAATAGTGTATATATTTAAAAATGCATAAAAAACAATTATTATTTGAAATTTTGACTATTTAACTAAAATATTCGATAATAACGGAATCTTTAAATACTGAGTCATGCGATATAGTTCCGGATGCGCTAATTTGAATATGGAAAATATTTTAATTCCGGAGTAATTAATAAAACAAGTATAATGATTACATTGCAGTTAAAATTAGCAGGGTAGTATAGCATTGGGACAAGGTGTAGTTTTTAGAGTAACCATGGAAATGAAAGGATCTCCCCTCCTTAAAACTCCGAATTGTAACGATGACGCCACTATTTGAAAATGGCAGAATATTGCAGTCAGCGAGCATGACGTAAAATATATTTGAAGCCATGACGTACATGTACTATGCTTTCGTTTTGGATTGTCAGTTTATAAGTGAATGATACGAGTGATACTTGTTTAATTTTAAGTTCGTCTTAAATTTTATGTCGTTCTATAATTTATTCTAAAGTTATTTACGTGCTTTTTTAAATTCCTTATCAGGTAAAAAATAATATAATATATTTATACAAATTGCTATCAATCGCATGCTTTTATTCGCTTATCAAATAAATTATTTATTTGAATGTTTGATCGATTTATTGTAACACTCGGTTCAGGGAACATTATACCGCCAAATATTTTAACCGACGAATTTAAAATAGACTCAAATAAAACCGCACCCTAACTTTTATATGTAAATAAAACAAAAATAGCTTAACCGTAACATTTTTGTTTTTGGTGACTGAAGAGGAACATATTCATTTGTTTGACCCAGGTCACGGCCCAGGTCGACCTAGATAAACTTTCATATCATATATAACACAAGGTTTTCATTAAATTATATTGGTTTTTTTTTTTTTTTAATTATTGTAATAAATATTGTTGTGTAATATCTAGGTGTTTTAATAATTCATGTTAATCATTTCTGAGAAAAATCTTAATTACCAGAAAAAATTAAATAAATAAATTTAATAATTTTAAATTAAAAAAAAATTATAGGTAATCATAAAAATGACGGAATCGGGTGTGAAACAACATGTCGTTATGACACCAAAATGCAAAACTGCAAATTCAACAACTTTAATAATCGAACGAAAAACTGTACAAGATACTAAAGATGATAAAATGCATGTAGCAGGAGGACAACATTCAGGAATTATTATTAATAAAGAAACAATTGGTAAGAGATGCTGTGAAAAATTATCTTATTTATTTATAATTCGCTGATCTCATTTCCAATACAACTATTTCTTGAAATCTGAAAATGGCATTGAGTATAAAAAGTTAACGATGATGTCATTGATTAGAATATTTTAACTAAATGTTAAAACATACTTTCTTTAAATAAACATTCAAAGAAAAATTAATACAGTTTTTTTTTTTTACTTCCCAACTATCTCGTTTAATTAGAAACGGAAATCATCAATATGACGATTTCCTTTTATTAAATGACCCTGAAAATAAAACAATAAATGACATTCAATTTTATTTAATTAAATAAAATTAAACACTAGATTCTAAAAGTTTTAAATTATTTTAAATAAATTAATATTTATTATAGCAAATGGCGATACTTTACCAGAAAAACCAGCACAATTATCGCTTGAATTCAGAGTATTTTTAGTTAGCGCTCAAACTGGTAAACATACACAAGAATCTAGAACTTTAAGATTTTGGTTTGTTAACGACTTAAATGATAAAAGTACTGAGCAAGCTACCGTGGCTCAAGAATTCTTCCGGGAATTAGTGAGTCCCCAAGAGTTTCCAAGAGGTGACTAACAATCGAAAATTGTTTTATGAATTTATAAAAGTAACAATGAGTCATTCTTTTTATAGATTATGTGGGCTTTATTAAAAAAATTATTAAGTTAATGCAGCAAGGCTATCCCTTTTTAAATAAATTAGAAGTTGAATTGAAGCAATTACAAAATGAAGTTACACCTCCACCCACACGACCATGTAAGTAAAAAATATTTTTATTATATTACAATGTTTTTTGCAACATTGTTTATTGCACTTGACAATTCAAAAAATGTTGTTTTTCCAATTTATAGGAATAACGTCAGACCCAATATATTTGTTTGTTTTTGTTTGAAAAATAAACTAATAAATTTCATTTACGTATATTTGCAGTCATATATTTGAATAATACTTTTATAAATAAACATTTTTATCCTATAATTTTATTTTAAATTGGAAAATTTATATTTATTTTATAAATATGTTTTTATTTAATATTATTTTAGTATCATCGGATGAGAGTACCTTAGGCACTGTAATTGCGCTTACAATAGAAAAAGTTCTTGAAATCATCGAATCTGCATATCCGAATCCAGTTACTATACAAGATATAGCAAAGTAAGTGCTTTTTTTTTTTAATTGTATAAATGAAATAAAAACTAGTTGATATTTTTCTTAATACAACTATGAAATTTTATTTGCACTTAATATATTTACACAGTAAATAAAGGTGAAAGAAACAATATATTTATTTAATGATATACTACTTACGTATCCGTGCTTAATATTATCATTTAATGATATTATTTGTCTTGTAATTCAATTTAACTTCAATTAGATTCACTTTAATGTGGGTTAACGACATTTTTAAAAAGTATGACCTATTTCAAATGAATTTATAACTTGATATACATTAGAATAGTATATTCTGTAATATGTTTGTCATTTTGGGATTATGCATTATAAGATAATGTGTACTTCTTATTATTTTATTAAACACTAGTGCGTAATAATACCACACAGTTGCGCAGAATGTAAGCATTCCATGTTTAAATTGTATAAATTCCGTGACAGTATTTGAGATAATATTGAAAATGGTATTATTTCTAATATATAAAAATGTTTATTTTAATAACAGCGATAGAGGATGGCCAGAAGAAGAAGTAACCCGCCACTTAGGAGAACTGCAAGAACGCGGTTTAGTCCGTGCAATGGAAAACGGTGCTTTTGCTCGAGCTCAACAAGAAGCCGTCGGTCATGAAATAACAATTGTACGACAAATGCCAACAGTAGCTAGCAACAAACAGCCAACAATTGCCATAATTACTGCTCAATATTGTGAAAAATTAGCCGTTGATGCCATGATAGAAAATAAGGAAACATACGTTCGTTTTACTACTGTTGGAGAATCGAATGTTTATACTTTGGGTTGTATTGGAGCACATAGAGTTGTATGCACTAAACTACCTAGTGTTGGACATACAAGGGAGGCTATGACAGCCGCTGGAAATACTACAACTCGATTATTAGGCACTTTCCAGAAAGTGGACTATGTATTTTTGGTTGGTGTGGGCGGTGGTGTTCCACATTACACTGATTATAACAGGCATGTAAGATTAGGTGATGTCGTTGTATCATCTCCCACAGAAAATAATGGTTCAAAGTAAGTGAAACTTAAATTATTATACCCTATTAGTTACCAGTACTGATCATTTACTTGTATACAATATAATTATTGTTTATATTTTAGACACGTTTATCTTTACTGCGAAAGTGTTAACTCAAACAAAGGAATAACAAACGGTAGCGTAGATGAATCGAATATATCTTTCGAATTGCGACCTTATGCACCAGTGAATTTAGTACTTCAAAATATTGCCCGTGATTTGAAAATAGCAGCTGATAATAATGTTGATATTACACCGCCATGGTTAAAATATATGAAAGAAGGATTAGAAACATTACGAGGCCAAACAGAACATGAATTTAAACCACCACCAGTTGAAAGCGATAAATTATACATGAATATTGGAGAAAGAGATGTTATTGAAGTTGCACATCCTGCTCCACAGGATAATGCTACAAAAAGGTATAATTACATTTAAATTATTTATAATTAAATTTACTAATTGACATTTTAAATTTATAGATTGGAAGGTTGTCCTCGCGTGCATTTAGCTCCAGTAGCATCAGGTAGACAGGTTGTTAGAGATGATAGGTTACGTCAAAAGTTCGCTTCGCAAATCGGAGCATTGGCTTATGATTGTGAGTTTGATGCAGTTATAGAATCAGTTCTGGGTAATTGCCGAGAAAGTTTTGTATGCGTTCGCGGAATTTCTGATTATAAAGATGGTATGCGACGAAGAGAATGGCAACCGTATGCGTCATTAGCGGCAGCTAGTGTTATGAAAGCAATTATTTGCGGGATGGAACCACCAACAGATGTTTAATTTATTTTTTAAAACTTCCTCATTTTTTAAAAATATTACGAAATTTATTTTATACTATTTTACACCCCAGTGCACTTTTATTTAATATTATTTAAAGGTATTAAAATTAATATATTAGCACAAATGCTGTTACTATTTATATCTCTATGTTTGAGTAATATAGATGTTGACGATTTTAGATAATTAAATAAATTGAAATTAACGGTAATAAATTTTAGAAAAATATTACATAGTTAAATACATTTTCAATCTCTTGGGACGAATTAGATAGCCTAAAATACGCTCATCTCATAATCAAAATAATTTGTTTTTTGAGCTTGCAAAACAACGATATATTTTATAATTAAGTTTGGCCTATAATTCCATAAAATTGCATTTAAAAACGAAGACTATTGTTCTCTATTATTTTTATTATTTATTACTAAAAAAACTATATTACGTAGATTTAGGAAATTATTTATTATTATGGGTACCATATTTATTTCTAATTATATTATCTAAACCAAAAATATGGTGATCTCATATTAACATTATTTGTTGTCAAATTTTAAACTAATTGTATTGACTGAAGTTACCATTTAGTGTAGTGTTATATTCTTGTTTGCACAATTTTATTGATGTAGTATAAATTTCATAGTAAATTTGATCTTCCAGTCATAACAAATAATAATAGTTATATAGATTTGTTCACAAATAGGGACAGACAATCTATTTATGGCCACAATTCTAGTTTTTAAGTAAGAGATTATAAAATAATATATTCACAAATATACGTATTGTTTTTGTTTTAATATATATGTTGTTTTATTTCTGAAAAACTTTACTCCTGTTTCCTACCAAATATTCTTAAAATATATTATAAATTTATAAGATACAATTAAAAACAGAAAAAATAACGAAGTTTTTATAGTTTAATAATTATAATTTTTTTTGTATTTCAACTATAATTTTAACTTAATATAAAAAATTATGCTGTTTGCAAAGACTTTAAATTTCGAGTTACATAACTATCATCTAAAATATTTCGACAATGTTGAAAAATACCATAAGATCTAAGAATAAAAACATATCAAATGAATTATGTAGGATATAAGTTTAAAATTCTTACCGGCAAAGTATTGAAGACATATCAATATTTGATAAAAATGAAACTTCATACCAGCGTCTATATAAATCAAATTCACCTGCTGCGTCTAAATATTTATTACACGTTTCTTTTAATTTTAAAGGCCATAAACCGTCTTCTACGGTGTGAACATGTTTCGTATTTTTTGATTCTTTTACTAAGAAACGTGAATCGTTTTTATCTTCTCGAAAATCATAACTAATAAAAGTAATATTTTATTACTATCTATTAAATGATGCTTCATAGTATTTCAATCTTACTTTTTAAATTCTGTATCACAAAATTTTCTAATACGACAATTAAATTCACGAAAATTTTTAATAGTACTTGGAGGGTATTTACTATAAAATATTTTGAATAAATTTTGAAGTGACTCAGCTATTGTTAAGCATATTGCACATTGAGCACAAGCAGACGAGAATGGCTTTTGATCTTGAATTAATCTATCTTTGTAATTATTTATTGCTACTACAGGATTTCTCGGACCGAATTCATAATTTAAGTATTTATTTTCCCAATAATCTTCATCTTTAAAATACATAGAATATGTCGGGCAATTTGAAGTTACTTTGGAAATATATATAATAAATATATACTGAATATTTAACAAATAAATAAAACTGTTTTTAAAAATCATTACCCTACATAGGAAAAGATGTCAGCTTTTGAACACAAACAAAAGCACTATTGAAAATTTTATTTGTAGGCGTCTTCTATTTTTAATAGAAAACTAACGATAATTTCAATAAATAACAACAGCTCTAGATATGTATTTTTCTTTTATTTCACTGAGTAGTACCGTTTGAAAAAAACTGCCGTTCTTAAATAATACAGACGGCGCTTCAATCGTATTTTGAAATCCGCGAAACTAGCGGAAGACGCCATTTTAGTATCGTTGTCATGTTTACCGTTGCGAGTAAAGAATTTTAGCTTGTGTGTAATGGGAAATTTTAAACTAATATATCGTAATATTTGTGTTTTTGAAAGTGTTATGAATACTTAATAAACATTTATTATACTTAGTAAGTAATGATATTACATTAAAACAGTAAATTTATGTATTTATATGATACCGAGTAAAATAGGCGCCAACGTTACTCATCAAAACATTTATGGAAATATATAATGAACATCAACATACATTTGTTATATGTAATAATATTAAAATTATATTTGTATTTATCACAAAATTGGTTGATTTATAATGCTTTTATAGATATTTGTTATAATTGCTTATATTGACATTTGTGAAAGTAACCATATTTCAATTAGAAAATTAGATGTTTAATTGTTGTTTTAATTTATTTACTTCAATATAAGTAATACCCAGTGTCTGTGTTTATTTCATTAAAATATAAATAAAATAAAAACAAATAATTTACTTTGTTAGGTTGTGTAACTTATAAGCGCTAATTATCTAATTATGAGTTTTGTTTTAGATAATTTGTATATAACTAAAGCATAAAAATGTTTTATGCACATTTTGTTTTGGCCAAAAAAGGCCCTTTGGCCCGAATTTGGTTGGCCGCTCATTGGGATAAAAAGTTAACCAAAGCTCATGTATTTGAAACAAACATTGAGAAATCAGTTGATGGTATATTGCAACCAAAAGTAAAAATGGCTTTGCGTACTTCGGGTCATCTACTTCTTGGTGTTGTGAGAATTTATTCACGAAAAGCAAAATACCTTTTAGCTGATTGTAATGAAGCGTTTGTTAAAATTAAAATGGCATTTCGACCTGGTATGGTAGATTTACCAGAAGAACATAGAGAAGCAGCTGTTAATGCTATTACTCTACCCGAAGTTTTTCATGATTTTGATACTGCTATGCCAGAGCTTAAGTTAGTATTATAAACAAATATATTTAAGTTTTAATACATAACAGAAATTTATACGTATTTAATATTTTTGTAGTGATGTTGACATTGAAGCTCAATTTAGTTTAAATCAGTCGCGTGCAGAAGAAATTACAATGCGTGAAGATTATGGTAACATATCGTTAGTAACAAACGATGATGGCTTTGGCGATATGGGATTTGATACCGATGCTCATGATCTTATGCGGCACTCGGGTGGACTAGAATCTACTATAGATCAAGTAAATTATTAGTCGCGTAAATTAAATTAAACGGTATTTAATTATTATTTTTTTCAGAATAATTTATTATTTAGTGACGGACCCGTATTGGAATCGGTCGGTGCACCAGCTGGATTAGATAAGGATAAAGAACCGTTACCGTCCACATCTGCAGCTCATCACACTCCTATGGAAGTTGATACACCAATCAGAGATGATGGTTTCGGCGGGAATCTTGATCAAAATATTATTTGTAGGTTATATTTATTTTTCAATTATTCTTTAAATAACAAATAATGTTTTACAGCCGGGGGACTATTTGAAGGCGGTTTATTTGATGATACTCCAATGCCGGATGTTCCACCAGTAGAAGGACCTTCTGGTTCTTCTTTAGACATAGATGCTAATAAACCAACAGCAGCTGCTAGTGCAGATACAGGAGATGATCATCATGATAGTGATGATGATATAGACCACTTTGGAGGAGGTCCAGGTTCACCCATGGGGGGAGGGCATAGGTATTTTTTATAAATTAAATTTTGTGGAAATATGTTATTTTTTTTAAATAAAAATTTAGCACGGATAACGATTCGAGACCACCTTCAGCGTTGGATGGTCCAATAATGCCTGAACCTTCTACTTCAACTACTGACCCGGATATTGGGGCAGGTTTACCATTATCTCATGATGTTGTGCCAGAACCCAATGAGAATCTTGTTAATGAAGAAGTTAATCAAAATGGAGTTGATGTAGGAGCTACTGATCAAACTACTTTATTAAACAATGAAGAAGAAAGTTTCGCTCTTGCTCCTGTTGATGCATCTGCCCTTAAAGGTTAGCTCTCAAATTTATTTTTAATAAATTCAAATTATTAATTGAATGTGGTTTTTCCAGGTTTTACTAAAACAAAACGCAAGAGAAAACTGATTGTAGACGAAGTTAAAAATATTAGTGGCGAAGAAATGAAGAATCAGTTAAGCGATACAACCGACATTGTAACTACATTAGACTTAGCTCCACCAACTAAACGTTTAATGCATTGGAAAGAAACCGGTGGAGTAGAAAAACTTTTTGCACTGCCAGCAAGACCAATTCCAGCTCGTGCATTATTTAAAAATTATCAACGTCATTTAACATCGCGTGCATTTGGAACAGAAGATTTTGCAATGTTAGGAGATGCTGATATTCTCGCTATTGATCATATGCGAGATGCTATTGAAGAGCAAAGTCTGGAACAATCATTACCTGTTGCTAAACGAATTACTCGTAAACGAAAATACCCTTCAGAAGAGCCTGTATGTTTTTTAAAAATATTTTTATTATTGATTTTTATTAATAATTGTTTATTTTATTTAGAATAAAACACCTTTACATCAACCGGAGATAGAAACACCACAACCAATGTTGCAATCAGAAGATACACTTGCTTCGATGATGCCGCCATCAACACCGGCTATGCAACCAATGACCCCATTAATGGCTCCAGCAACACCTGGTGCACCTCTTATGCCACCTCCAACTCCAACAATGCCCCCACCAGCACCTACACCAACGCCGCAACCTTTAATAGCACCGCCAACTCCTGGTATGCCTACACCAATATTAGCGCCACCAACACCACTGGGACGGTATGTAAAATATTATATTTATCTGTTGTATATAATAATTAAATATTGAAATTTGTAATTACAGGTATGATGATCAAGAACATCTAATGAGCCCGCAAACACCAATGCCTATGACACCAGCTCCAATGCCTATGACGCCAGCACCAATGACGCCTGCTCCTATGACTCCCGCACCAATGACACCCGCTCCCATGCCTATGACTCCCGCGCCTATGACCCCCGCTCCTATGACTCCAGCGCCTATGACACCTGCACCTATGTACCATGGCGACATGGGTCAGGATCATGCGCAACCTTCAATACCTCCTTTAGAGGACATTCCAGCGGATCAAGTACGTTCGCTCCTTCAGGAACATGAAACCCCTGACCACCACGTACCGGTAAGTATGACACCTAACCACCAACCTGCCCAACATCAACTTGGAAATGAACTGGATGATATACCTCATATGGAAAATATGGGTTATGAACATACTTCTGGACAACATGGAATGCAAATGGCAAATATGGGCTATGATGAGCATTTACCAGCCCACACACCTGGTGGAGCCATGTCTGAAAGAGTGGGTACACCTTGGCATGAAGATTATGATTTCCCGGCATCTGTTGGAGCTCCAGATGACCAACAATTAGCGGATGAAACAGACGAACAATTTGAAGAAAGAGTATTGAATAAGAGAGCTTATCAAATGTTTACAATGGTTAGGGGACGATTACAAAGAAGTGATCATATGTACCTGTCAGATATGACTGTGCGGAACACAAGGAAACAGGTTAGTGCAATTCTTATTTTTTAATTAACCAAAAATAATTATGTTCAGCTCGGTTTTGTACATTTTTCCTTATATATTGTTTTGCCTTTTTAATTATTTTTAATATAAATATTCAGAATAGTACATTAAAACTATTGTAATTTTATTAATATAGGCGGCACAGAAATTCTACAGTTTACTCGTTCTGAAGAAATTTAAAGTGTTGGAACTATATCAAGAAGGCGCATACGATGATATAACGGTTACGAAGGGTCCTAAATTCGATAATCCCGTCTTATAATATAATCGTGCCGAGTGTATAGAGTATGTTTGTGTGTGTATGAAAATGTATGAACATTGTATGTATGTATGTATTAGCTTTCATACCGGTTGTACTATCGCAACTATTTTTAATATTAAATAGATTTTACTGCACCTGATAGATACTACCGAGAGATTTAGGCTTTAAGTCTTTATCTGTCTATCTTTTCATTATAAGAACATTTTGTTAAAGTATGATTCAAATCATAGATTGTGTGTGAAGAATGTGCGTCTTAAAATATATTTCTTATTTTGGTCAATTTGGATTTCGATAGAATCTTTATTATATTATGTTATTAAATATTTTTTGCAATTTATTCATAGCTTGCGTTTAAATATATTTACATTTTTATGAAAGTCTGATCTTTTAGTGCCATTTATAAATATATATTTTTGTTTTTTTTCGCATGTTTTAAAGATTTTGAATATAATTTTTTATCATTTTAAGATTAAAAAAATAATTTAGTAATTTCGATTATTCAATTTTCATTCTAGCTATGATAATCGCAAAAATTATTTTGTGATAATAAATCGAGTATTCGTTGCACTAAAAAATGCAGATAATAATATTTTAACTTTTTGAATGAATGCTCTTTTTTTTTTAATTTACATTTATACAAATTATACAAAATTATGTACAAACTATATACAAATATGTATCATGATTCTGCATGTTTTAGTCCTATTATATATATTGAGAATAATCGAGATATTATCTATTAAAATAATTCATATTTTAGGTACTTGTTTTAACGGGTCCAAAATTCATATGATTGTTGTAATTTATCGAAAACCAAATTGTTATTATTATAATAATTGCTTTTCTATGGTTAATTACTGTTGTCCGTAACATATTTTCTTATGTATTATACAAACACTTATTGAATACTAAATATAATATATATCGATATAAGTGACAAACATTAAAATAATTTTACTTTTGTAATTTGTAAATTAGCTCCGTTTTGAGCGATTTAATTTTTTGGAATTTTTTTCTATATAATTTTAATGCATAACCAAAGTACTAAGGAATTTTCGAACTTTTTTTTTTTCATTCTTATGTGAATTATCATTGTATATTGATAAAAAAAAACTATAGAAATTAAGAATTTAATTATTCAAGACACCGTAGATCAATAATACTGTTACATTTTATAGTCTTTATTGTATGTAAATGATATTTAAAATATTTCAAAAACAAAAAAAAAAATTAAATCTTGGTTCTTTTTGCATGTTTCGGGATTTTTCTGTTGTTATAGTACAATTAAATTTAGTTTCAATTGAGGTATACATTTATAATTTACACTAAAACGAATATTATTTATTTATTTATTAGGTATATTTGAAAAGCTCATTAAGTTGGAATATTAAAAACATGAAAAACTTTCAATAAGTTTCTTTATACTGTATAATTTTATACGCTATTATATATGAAATATTTTTTATAAAGCATCTATATCTAAAATGAACAAAATGCTTTTTTAAGTTTTTCTATTGAATGAATTTTGTTTATTTTATGTATAGTATATTTCATTTTTAAAATTACATTTTAAATGAATATCTTTATAAGAAAAGTTAAATGAACATTAAGTTGTAAAAAAAGAATTATATTTTTAATAACAAATATTTCTGTAAAAACAGAGTTCCGTTATGGTACCCTGTTTTAATGTTTAAAGTTTTATTGTCTCAGTATCTATACTGTCCCAAATATTGATTTGTTAACATTTTCTCTAAAGAAAAAATAAAATATATAGAATAATAATTTTTTCTTTTTTATTTATTTTCATGTCAATATTTTCTATAATGTTTATTTCAGAGAAACAGGTAAGTAATATTACAAATAGTTCTTCCATTTTTTAAATAATTACCTTTTTTATTGGAATATTTAGATCCATTTGTATCTGCTACATACGAACTAAACTTTATAAGTCATATACAAATGATAGAATTATCTTTTTTTTTTTTGTTTAACAGCCTCATTTGTGAATGAATTGATTCAAAAAGCCATAAACTTTAGACACTTTTTAGATAAAAATAATAGACGCATAATTATTGTAGATGAATATATTTTCTTAACAAAAATATGAATGAAGCTTAAATGCGTTTACATTTATTTCTGGAGGACAAGAATTTCAGAAGTATGTATAATTGTAAAACGTAATGTTTAAAAAAAAAAAAAACAATGTAATATATTTTCATATAATTTAAAATGCTATTCTAGCCAAGGTAGAGAGATTTAAATCAAATTGATTTGAACAAAAAAATAATTTTCATGATTGTGTATATTTATTAAATAAAAAATATAAACAAATCACAGTAAAAAAATAAAAAAATGTTTTAATAAATCATTAATATTTTAATATGAAAATAGAATAATTCAAAGAAAAATAAAGAAGAAATGTTTATTCATTTAGTGGTACATTATTATTAAAATGTTTAAATAAAAAGACCAGTTTTCCAGCCTTTTTAGTTCCTAATCGATTTCTTAATTTTGGATGCACAAGTCCAAATGATGAAAAAACTCGCTCAACACAAGCTGAAGCCGAAGTGGCGCATAAAAGATTTTATAATCTTCAATATTATATCCTTATTTGGTCCTAATTCATCTCATACAATCAAACTCATATTTTTGAATAATAACTTTGGAGTATTCATAATATTTCAAAATTTAATTCAAGAAAATCTGATTTAAATCAAAAAAATTTGATTAAAATTAAAAAAAAAAATAGATTTTTTAATTTAAAAGGAGAGCAACGTACAGTTATAAGATTTTTCCTAACCGAAAATGTAAAACCGGCGAAAATTTACTTAAAAATACTAAAACAGAATATTGACAAATGTTCAAATCTCAATAACGTGTATAACTGTTTGGAACATTTTAGTTTCGACAAAACAAGTGTCACTGATTTTTATCACTCTGCAAAATCAAATAAATAATGATTTTCGCGAAGATAAGTCAGTCAAAATTTCCCAAATGGCTAATCTATGTAATATTAATGTTTAAATTGCATTCTATCATTCAAAGCATACTGAATTATTGTTAAATGTGTTAAGAGATACGCGACAAAATATTCGACAACAAAACGGTGAAAAATATAGCGCAAGTTTCGTTCAAATAGTAAGGTAAAGAAATCTACGCTGCGCAAATCAGGAAGCTCATAGAACGCTAGAAAAGGTGTCTAAATATTGCTAAAGACTATATTAAAAATAAAATAAATTTCATTGCCATTGAATGAACCGTTTTTTATCTACAACAATTTGTCTCGTTAATTATTGAACGTTTCTTGTACATAATAACCAGCTAGAAAGTACATTAAAGCCAACTTTAACTTTTATCCGTAACACATATAAAATAAAACTATGTTTAACTAAGATTCAAAATGGTAGAATTTCAGAAAACACTTGTTGCTTCAAAGCACTTATCTTTAACATAAAACGCATAAATACGGCAATAAAGAGCTATTTTTATATGTACATAACAATTGCTCATGTCATTTTAATAAATGTATTTTACTTAAAACTATTGAAGTTTAAAGACTACCGATACCAATACGAGTTTTTCCTTATTGTGACATTCTTTCTTGAATTCCAGATTCGGGTTCAAAGAAGACTATTGCGTAGACTAGAATGCAGCTAATATATAAGACGTTTTAGGATCGAAATACAATATGTCAACTCAAGTGGGAGGCAGCTTTTTACCATAATAATATGTTCAATGAAAGTAATATAGCCTCTAGATCTACCATATTACATAAGAAATGAATAAACGCATTTTCTTGTTTTCTCTTATACTTAAATTTATAATCAAAATATCTTTAAATACATCAAAAAACAATTGAAAACGTTGAATTTTTTAATAATATATAATACTCAATATGTTTCAAAATTAATTCTAATTGCGGATTCGTGTTATTCAAATAAAAAACAAGTGAGCACGTTCTTAATTTACGTAGAAAGGATTTAAAATGATTTAATGAGCGGATTTTTGTTGAAACAATTAACGAACTTTTCTGTTATTATGTCTCAAGATTTTTAATGGAATTTAATTAAAATAAAATAGTTAATCGGATTTAAAATCTTGATAATATGAAGTTAATTTATTTTATGTATATTATTTACAAATTTTAAACAACTGATAATTAATACACATTATTATATATTCTCTAATATTTTATAGCATGTTATCTAAGCAGCGCATGGTACTTTATTTATAAATTTTGTTACATTTATAAGATATTTTATATTATTATTTTAGATGCTGATAAAATAATTATAATATTTTAGCTTGCCGTAAGGTCAGTGATAAATTCAGACTTAGAGCAGTGAGGCCCAGGTCTAGTACGATCAAAATTTAATACTTAATTTGGTTTAGTTTTGCAATAAATTTAAAAACAATTTAAAAGTTTTATTAACCTATTAAAAATAATTATAAAAGTGCTAAAAGAAAATAAGTAATTATTAAATTGTAAAATTTTTATATTTATGTTGGGATTAATCTTATAATATACAGAGCGTCCCAAAATAACTTCTTTAAAAAAATATGCGATTATTTAAAATCTTTCTGGTAATTGTCTATAATTGAGGATCTATCTATTTTCATTTATAAAACTATTTCTTCATTATAAATTTAAGATTTTGCATTTTGTTCTTAATAAAATGTTTTATTATAATAATTATTAGGACAAACCAAAAAAAGGCTCAATATCGTATGGGGCATTATGCCTTATTTTCATGGTGGAGCTACAGGCGTGGTAAGCGTGGTACGAAATTTGAACTGTTGAATTTCATTGTAGCGCCAGAAGCGTGGTAAGTGCAATAAGTGCGAGACAGTTGCACTAGCTCGAATAATGCAGCAGAAATTTGTGAAACATTAAAAAAATATTATTCCGATCAAGGTTTTGTTCCTTGGAAATTAAATATATGCAATGTAAACATGAATAAGACAATGTAAATGTCTAAAATTAATAATTAAAAATGACGTACAGTATAATTTAATCTTATTGAAAATATTATTAAATGATGATAAAATACAACTAATTAAATAATTAAAAACAAAGGGCTTTTTTATAAAACATTTAATTCTAAGATGGTATATGTGTACAAACTGTATTGTATACATACACGAAGAAAATTTAATGGTAAATACCATCAGAGTATTGTAAAAATTCGCTAATCATCCTCCAATGATAGTGATAATCATAAAAATGATAAAATCCGTCCGTGTACTAATGCAAACATAAAAATAGAGGTAGGCACCCAAAAATACAGAAAATAGCAAGATATGCGCACGCCCCACGATACCAGAGGTACAAAAATATGAATATTTTGAACCTCTGACACCACGCTTCCAGCACCACGGTACGGTAAAATTCAAAATTCAGCGATCCTATTGGTTCAATTTCTCGTACCTCGCTTCCAACACCACCATGAAAATGAGGCGCAGTCTAACCTTCCAGGAAGATTAACAATACTAAAATGATTAGTGAAGCTATTGAAATATACAAACGTCAGAATAATTACAACAAAGATAAAGCCAGAAATTAAATTATCGACTATAGTTTAAATAAGTTTTATAAAGATTTTTTATTTCTTAAAAAAAGTTACTGTCGTTAAAGTCTCCTAATATTTATATTTTTATATGCGATTTTTAATAAAACTATTTATTTCTATTTAAAATTTTCTGTATCTGAATTTAAGTAGTAAAAAATGATTTTTTATAACTTAATAATAATTTAATAAATGAAGTTTGCTTAATTAATATAACATCTAAATTAAGTAATTAAGAACTTAAATAATTGAAATGTAAGCAAATATTTGTAAAAAAGATAAAATTTTGCACACGTGTAGTCTAATGATATGTGTAAATATATGCAAAAAAGATATGCATTTTAGTTTAAAACCATAAAATGTTTAATTAATATTTAATTCAAATATTTTATTCAATCACGAGTTTTTATGTTTGGAATCCTTATAAAAAAATCATTTATTAAAAATTTTTAAAATTAAATTTTTAAAACTTAAAATTTTTCTAATTATTTTCATAATATTATACATATATACATGCGAATTTCGGTTTTATTTGTGAAAAAGAAGTAAAAACATAAACGCTTATAAAATAATAAAAATATATATTTTAAAAATAAACTGGGTAATTTATTTAATTAATTTTGATCATAAGTATTATAATAAAATTAAAATTGTAACCTTTATTTCAAAAACTTTTCACTTATTAATAAAATTCATTAAATTTTTGATAAAAATTAAAGACAAAATATATAAATATAATGAACTTTTAATTTAATAATCGATTTAAAACTGCGATTTTGTTAAAAAATAATTCGAGTAAAAGAATATAAATAATCGTATGTATATATGTGACTATTGGAAAACGTTAATAGCAAGAGTTTCATAGAGCCTTACAACTTTATGTACGTACATTCACAGTATACACAATGTCTCTTTGATCCAGAAATGAAGTTAAATATTTACTTAACTAAGATACATACAAATCGATAGTTTTATTATTATATCTGCAGCTTTTTAAAACAAAATAAAGATTTTATTTACGTAGGACTCTAAAGTTTTGTTGAATGTATTTATCATATTCGCCAATAATCTAATTCTGCCATAAACTGCAATTGTAAAATGTATTTTATTTTATTTGTTTCTGTATTTTAAATAACTATTATTTAATTTAAGCTTCGTGTAAGTTTAGAACATTAAATAATAAAATTTATTTATTTTAAAGTTGTTAAAAAACAATTTAATTAAAAGCTTTAAATTTTTTATATATATATATTTATGTAATATTATAGTTTTATATGATGTATAAATAAAAGAGTTGTTGATACATGTTTGTTATTAAATGTAGGTAGCACTAGATAAAATAAAATCAATTTTTTATAATCAAATTAGTGTATTACAATACTCAGACATTAAAAAATAAATATCGACTGCAAAAAGCTCAATTATTTGTATTAATAAAAAATATATATTCACCTTTATAAATTATGACTTTATTTGAAGTTGCTGTACATTGAAATTTATTAAGTTACATTTAAAAATAATATTACAGTTTTTTATTCGAAACAGGAAAATATTAAATCCAATATATTTGTAACTTGTCAGAGATGAGATTAAATGATCTTGTCTATGTCAGTATTTGCGCTCAAATAAAAACTTTTTTTCTCATAAAATCGTTTAAGAGAATCTATATTCATATTTGTTTCGAAACGGATATTTCCTAAATTGTAACATTACAATTATTTTATTTAAATAATAAAAATTATAATGTGGAAAATGATGTATGAAAACAGGTTAGGACCGGTTTAAATACATTTATTCTCGAAAATTGAAGAAAGCAACAAATAAAGTATCCTTCTATTTTGATTCAAATGTAAAATAACTGTTAAAATATAGGTATATTTTGGTTATTAATTCTGATTGAATTCATTTACAATATAAACATATTAATATGTAACTCCTAATAGCAACATTGTTATTAATAGGTTATAAGTGCAACATATAGAGTCATAACGAGCATTCAAATATTAGAACATTATTACAGAAATTTCTAAATAGTACTGAAGGTGAATACTTTGGTAATAATGATGTTTACTATAAGCTCATGCTTGTAAAGAACAATTGCGAAGGATGAATAGAGTTGTTAACAAAATGAACAAATATTCAATTATATGTATAGCGTATAACCAAGATTTAATGTAATTACTTATGATGTTAATAAATAATTAAATAATTTATCGCATATTTATATTTCTATAAAATGATTTGTAAGTAATAAAAAAATTTGGAGTAACATATCCATAAAATAAAATTTATTTTATTTCTGCAGTTATAAATAAAGTAATACTTTTGAATCTTGTAATATTTATAACAAAACCATTTAACGATTTATATTTACTAAAAGTTTTGTAATTTATTTTAAAGAAATTCATTTTATCAAAGTATTATTTTTGCTTTAATAATTTCATACAAAAGTTGATAAACTTGAATTATGCGTGGGGAAATATTAAATACTTTATTTTAATATATTTTGATCGATTATTTGCAAGCTTTATGAATTTTGTTTATTATTATATGAGCTAAACTATTTGCAATTATTTTTTTTTTCTGAATATTATATATTTTTTTAAATATTATTACTTATTTCTTTAAATTGAACTGTTTTTGTTGAAAAACTAAATTAAATTAATTTTGGAGTTTTATAATATTAATTTATTATTTCATATTAAACCAAATGTTTGAGTTTATTAAATTTTGCAAAAATTAAATTTTTTTAGAAATATTTTTTTTTTTACGTATTTAGAAAATAATTAATAATTAAGGTCAATCATTTTATTTTATTTTGATTTTTGAGATAATTATATGATGAATTGTAAAGTTAAAGTTTACAGTAATAACTAGAAATTTTAAAATATTTGTGTAAAATATTAGTTAAAGTTTAATTCAATTTAGTCGAAATGTTCATATTTTTATTATTTATTAAAAAAATATAAATATTTTTGTCATTTTATATATTAGTTTACAATTTTTTGGTATTTAAAATTATTTTTTAAGGTAGAACCCCATCCTAACAGCTTCAAGAAACAGCGATATTCAGGAAACATTTTGGGTTTTTTCCTAAACTGTTGCACGTATTTTAGTTATTATTAAAAAATTTTTTGAAATAAAAATATTGATATTTGGAGCCGTGGTAGCCTTTGGCTCCAAAAAGAGCACCTCCATAGGTTCCAAACGCGATTAGTCCTTAAACAAGGTAGACAAAATCGTTTCAATTTCCTTAAAGTATATTACTTTTTTAAAACTTTCAGGGTGAGATCCCCTCTTAAATCGAAATTTTATTTAAAATTATAGTTTAAGTTAAATTT
>NEEE01005509.1:194856-205055 GCA_002278615.1 Pogonus chalceus | reverse complement strand
GTTCGACAACTTTATTTTCAAATTACTGTATTTATTAAAAGTAATTTTACATTTAATAAAAAATTTCAATTTATTTTTAAATTATTTCCAAACTTCAAATATTTTAAATTAGTTTAATTTTTTAAAATAATATATTTGTATTATTATGCATTTGTTGTAAAGTTAGTTATGCAATAATAATGTTTAAGAATGTTTTAAATTTAATCGATGATGACTGAAATAAATTATTATAAAAACAGTTTAAGACTGATAAATATTCAGATTGCAAAAGCTTTAATTAACTTTTCAAGAGTTTAAATTGACTTACAATTAATTTAAACATGATTTTCAGCATATTTGCTTCATTTTTTATGGTTTATCTAAATTCTTAATAAAAATTAGAGATTTCTTTTTAAAATTTTAAAACTACCCCTATTTTAATAGAATTATAAATGTGTCACTTGAAACTATGAAACTTTGCATATCAGAAATACAAAAAAAAATTTTACTTGTTATTTTACGTTCTATCTGGATTTGCAAAAATTCCTCTTTCTTGACTTCTGGGGGTAGAGGGGCAATATTTTTGACAGAATTAGATTTCTTCCTTCAAACCATTAAACTTTTAATTTAGATATTTTTTCAATTCGATGCATTTTTTGCGGGATTATAAATAAATATTTGTAAATAGAAAACGCTTATATCGACGGAACACAAAAACGGCAGAAGCGGTCTTAATAACCGATTGTCGTTGTATCAGTTTTATTTTAATTTTTAATAAAAAAATAAAAATAAATAGATAAACAGAAATTATCATATGTAAATGCTGCATAATAAACAGATAAATTGTTAAATCTTAATATATAGGTACACTTTTTTTGTATATTATATTTCTTTTTTATTTTCTTTTTTTGCTTCAAAACTCTATGAAGTACTATATGATTTATCGCGATACACCGGGGCTTTATTTAAGAAATATAAGATTATAACAAATTAGTCAATTTTTTATCACATTAGCGCACACCAAGTAACAAGAAGTCTCGCTTTTTTAAAAAAATGAAGAACAAAAAAATAAAGCAAATTCGGTCGTTTTAACCAATACGTCGTTGTAAAGGATCTACTGCAAAACATTTCTCGTAAAATTGCAACACATGTAAGAATATTTTGGGATCATTTTCTGCATGAATAGTTTCATGCATACCTCATTTTATACCACAAAATATTTTCATTTTACTACATGCTCCGAAGTAGGTAAAACTGGAATATTAAATTATAAATCTCTCATTTTCATTATGGAGTCTATTTGTTCAATATCATATGTGCAATTAGTAAATTGACAGAACTCATATACTTGTCATTATTGAAGCCTACTATATTATTTATACGTACTTCATACGATCATTCAAATGCTCTCAAATATTAATATTCGATATTTTCATTTTTAAACAAACAAACATTATTAACAAAAGTTAACAATGCAAACTTATTTTCATAACACTAAATATTCTTTCTGCTTTATTTGAAAATAAAACTTAATAACAATTTTTATATGTAAAATAGTACTTTTAAAATATTTTTTTAATTTTATTACCACTTTTACCGTTTGGTAACGTTGCAAACTAAGGTGGCTTTGAATTGAAGCAACTTTTTATTTTTATTAAGAGTAAAAAAAATTATTTGAATATTACTGAAAGTAAATTTACATAGCGTAGTAAAAATATGAATTTTTTTAAGTTAAAAAGAAACATGTTATAACTTAACTTCAAAATAAAAGCGTGGGCATTAAAAGTAAAATAGGGAAAAATTATTTCAGTTATATTTAAATATTATTAACGAAAAGATGAAATATGACCGAAACAGAAGATGTAACATAAAAAAATTGGAAATTTGATTCTTATAATATTAGAAAACGTTAGAAAAAACTTATAAATATGTAAAATATCTTAAATTAAGTATGAAATCGTGTTATATATAGTATATAGATTAGTTTATAAACTAGAAGAAATTTGCTTGCATCGAAAGAGAATTCTTTTGGTTATTGGTCCATAGAAAACGATCATATTGTGTCTCTTGTATGCAGAATAAATATTACATTTTGCATAATTCGTGACTTTACAAGCATTTCCGCAAATTTTTATACTAGCGTAAAATATTCGTAAAATTTTGGTAGCATATATTGCGAAGTCTTGTCCGACATATATTAATCCAGTGGTTGGTGTTCGTTCTTTTCCGCCAAAATGGAATAGGCAGTCCGTCCCGATAGAGCACGTAACCGGTATATTAAACGGTTAAAGTTATTGGAAATGTCCTTTTGTATCAGTAACTGATCTTTATTCCTCAGTAATACTTTTATGCAATCTTATAACACAAAAGAAAAGTTTTTGAATATTATTTATATCAGAAATAATTTGGAAATAAATTAATTTAAAATAAAATAATTCTTTTTATTTATTTACGTCTGTTCCGTGAATTAAAAAGTAGAACCAGTAAGTGATATAGAAAAAATATTGGAAAAAAAGTTATAAAAGTATAATTTTTTTTAATCAGTTAAGTTGTTAAAATAATTTTGTATAAAAACCAAGTTTTAGAAGAATTGTCATCATTTTCGGTTCGCTTTATAAGACATCTAATACTTTCTGACTTCAAAATAGTTATTTATGTATTAAGAGCGCAAAGTGGGACATTGTCGATTGAGAGATTGTTCCTAAGTCGCGCGGCATTATCTCGAAATCGACAATGTCCATTTGCCCTCGAAATACACACAAGATTTTTTCTACAGTCGCCACAAACTTTAAGAGATATTTGAAANCTTAGCAGGGCATATTTTGTTTGGTTATGTAATATACTAACAGAGCAATTATATGTCAGATTGACTTGTGAAGGTAATAAATGTGTAGGTAACGACAGTGGTATTAATTTTTGACTAAAAATTTCCATTAAGATTGTAAACAAGTAACATTTTATAAAAATTTGGACAGCGAGCGTTTTTTCTACTTTGTCGCTCTAGAGCGGCAAAGTACCATTTTGCGCACACAAAAGAGGGCGTAAAACGCCTACTTTATATAGCGACTGTAGAAAAAATATTTTTTTAGCACCGTTTATGTACCGTGTTATTGAAGATTTGAAATAATGCCATAACATTTAAGTATATATAGTAAAAAAAAAAATGAACGATTGCCTGATATTGCACTTTTATTTATATGTTTATTTAAACTTTTAATAAGAAAATTAAATTGCAAATATCTTAAAATTGATTAATGTTCATATTGTAATTATAACTTGTATGTATGGAATTGTTTTATCAAAATAAAACCATTTACAACATTAAATTATAATTTTTGAAAAATAATTTCAAATATGTTATTAAGATGTACTCTTTAGAAAATTTTCAGTTTTTGAAAAATCGCTTTAAAACGCTAAATCCTTTATTTAAAACAAAATTGAATGAAATCTTAAGAAATTTTTTCTGAATTTTTAGCACGGTAATAACAAATTATTTTTTCCACAGTCGCTATACAAAGTAGGTATTTTGCGCTCTCTTTTGTCAACGCAAAATGTTGCTTTGCCGCTCTNGTCAATCTGATATATGATTGCTCTGTCGGTACATTACATAACCTAACAAAATGTTCTGCTATGTAAAATTTATTATTTTTTATTATAGTGGATGACTCCATTGTGACGACTGTAGAAAATATCTTGTGTGTGTTTCGAGCGCAAATGGACATTGTCGATTTCGAGAGAATGCCGCGCGACTTAGGACTCAATCGATAATGTCCCACTTTGCACTCTTAATACACAAATAGCTATTGTAGATTAATTCCATATATTATTTATTCATTTTCAAAAGCAGATTTGTTTATAAAATATCTTAGATATAGTTAAAACATGTTAAAACATATAAAAAATAATGTCACATATATGAAAATAGGTTTGGAACTTAAACCAATTGGGAAATTATTGTCATTTTCGCAAATGTTGTCCCAAACCAACCATTTTCTCTTTTTTATTTGGGTTTCACATATATTGCGATATATTTTTGTTTTTACTTGTAAATAAATGTTTTTCGGTAAAAATTCCTTAAAATTGACGATTTATTGTCTTCTAACTTTGGTTAGCTCAATCAATGTCTTATGTATGCTGGTTATAATTAGTAACCAAGTTCATTTTACATTTTTTTGTAATAACTGAGGTTTTATTTAAAAAGTTTATCAACATAACCTCAACAAATATCAAACAAAATCATATTATAATTAACAGCCAACTAGAACATTTTATTTAAAATATAATATGCGAAAATATGTGGTGAATAAATGCGAAAACAATTTTTTGGTAACCGAAATATAAAGTATTATTTACTTATTTTATATTACTTTTTGTTTTTTTATTGAATATATGAACAATCTTTTTAGGTTAAATGTAATATTTTATGCATTTACATTTGAATAATATGATGGTCAATGTATTCTGATTAAAATTTAATTGGTTTTCATGTGATGTTGCAATGTTTTTTATTTATTCAAGTACATATTTAATTGTAAATTATTTTGATAGTTGTATTTTAATTGTTCATAATTCTCAATTTAAATATTTTTACGTATTATACGTTAATTAAAAATAAAAGAGAGCAATGAAATTTAAAAATATTTAAAATCACGAACATATTTTCGTAGAATTTAATAACAAAAGATGTTTCATGAAAAATGAATTAATGTTTTAACTAGATTCTATAAAAATTTTATTATTTGAATTTCTTAAATTCATTATGTATTAAGTTTAACTTATTAAATGACCTTATATTCTTAATGGAACGAAAATAATTTTATTTATGAAATTATTATTTGCAGTCATATTTAAAATAATATTTTATTGTAATAAGCAAAGACGAAATTTTAAAATTAAACATATAGTAATCGTTTACATTGGGTTTAAAATATAAATAAAATAAATATACCCTGAAGTACTTCTCTTACTTTAGTTAAACTAAATTTTAAACGTTCCCGGAAGTAAATAGAATGAAGGAAGAAAGAATACTTGACAATATCAACAGGGCTCGAGGCTATTTGTGTTCTTCCTATAGCACACTTTATCAACAGAAGTCGCAAAACCTTACATGCAGATTTTATTTTATAGCTTGGGATTGAAATACTATCAGTTACATTCTATATAATGATTATATTTATTAGTATTTTATTGTAAACTACAAAATATATTTGAAAAAATGTTTTGCTGATTTGATCATTACATAAAATTCTCAAATTTAATATTTAGTTTTAGGATATTAATTTTTTTTGCTAGTATTTATTTTATAGTATAATATTAGGATATCCGAGCTTCGCTTGAGGTTGTGATTAACATTTATTTTCAATACAAAATTTTTATTATGCAAAATAAACTTATAGCCAATTCAATATTTTCTTAAATTTTTTTTACACACTAAATAACGAGAAAAATATGAACTCTCTCTTCAGTGATTAGACTACTTCAAATGTTTCTGGTGTCTTAATTTTGGAAAATGTTACATACTGGCTTTCTTTCAACCATTCATTCAGTTTTTGAAACTTTAATCAAAAACTTATTGTTTGAAATGATGTCTTGTGACAATTCAATTTTTTAAATTATATTTGCAAATAATTATCCATTGCCTAGCTATACTGTCACTGTTACGCTGTATATAAAACCAGTAGAAAAGACCTTAAATGATTTTTTTTTTTTTGAAAAATCGTTGGAGCCGTTTTTGAGAAACCGAAAACATATATGTATGTATATGATTAACTATAGATACTAGCCAAGTTACCTTTAGCATTTGGTACTTTGACAATTGTATTTCTGTTAATACTAAAGCTAGTTGATAAACTACCACTAATTGGCCATCTAGAGCTTAAATCAGCAAATTAATTACATATTTGTAACACAAGACTTAAAAATAAATTGTTTCGTCATACATACCTATATACGTTATCTTTATCAAATATATTTGTAACTAATAATAAAATAGTAGAATTTATTTTGTAACTTTTTTTTCATAGGTAATAACAAATAAATTTAATGTGAATATTTCAATGTTTTACGTAAAAACCGATACTTTAACATTTCAATATAGTAAATATTAAAGATTCAACGTTTTTCTAAATATAATATCAGGATATTGGCAATTTTATGTGCAATATTTTCAAACGATGTAGATATAAAAATTAAATAAATTTCAGTTTTTCGAAGTTATTTGTACGAAATAGAAAAAAAAAAAATTAATTAATGTGTAAACATATTTGATTCAAAACATAAAATAAAAAGAAATATTTATTAAATTATAACCTATCATTTATTTTTATATGCTTTTAATACATAAAAATAAACATTCTTTTCAAGTAGAAAGAAATTTTAAAAAACAAATATTGATTCCGCAGCAAGATATAAAAAGATTTACTAAACAAATCCTAAGAATGTGAAGAAGTGCACAAATCTTATTTTCCCGAAATACCTATCCTGTTGTTACCTGTATTTCTGTTATATTGAAAAATACGGATTTACTTTGGATTAGATGTGTAAGCTATTTATTTATTTGATCATATTATAAGGTATTATTATTATTTGTGCAAATGTATAAGTTTGACGAGAATTTCGCTTATTTTATTTACGCTTGTAAAGAATTTATATTAATTTTTATTATTCATATACAGTTTATAAAAAAGTAATTTATATACTGCCGAAAAAGAGAATAGAAAATTATTTTCAATTTTCCCAAAGATATAGAACTTGTATTAATATGTATTGTCTTGTTATTTATTTAAAAGAATCGTTGTTATTCTATGAATTATTTATTAGAAATAAACATTTTGTTTTATTCTTGATTTCGTTCAAAAATTTATAAATTGTTTGTTCAGTTAAATTCATATTTATATAATTACTTCAATATTTATAAGTTACAAAATATAAACTATTAAATTTGTTTATTTTACTAATACTACTTCAAATATTTCATATAAAGTAATATGGTTTATACTAAAATATAATTTTAAAACTTCAAAGACTTTTAAAGTAGAATTTAAAAAGCTGCAATAAATATTGAATGATAATGCAGCACTTATCGTTTTTTGATACGACAATATGAAATATAACGTAATTTTTAAAATTGTTTTTTGTTTGCTTAAAATTTTATCACGTGTTATTTATTTTTAAAATATTTTTGACTTTAAAATTGATATAATAATATAGCTTGTTCTTGTTTATTCCTCTTCTAGCTGTTCTATATTGATTTAAAATTGTATTTATTATAATACTGATAAATTTAGGGTTAAAAACAATAGAAAATTATAATTAAATATTTGGAGCCGTTCTAGATGTTCTATATTGATTTAAAATTTAATTATTGTAATACTGGTAAATTTATGGCTGAAAACAATAGAAAATTATAAGTAAATATATTCGGAAAAAAAGTTAAAAATTTATAATTATGATATAAATAATAAGTCTCGAATAAATTGTTAAATTTAGAAATAAACATAACCTATTAATACTAAAAATTCTTTAAACTACAAAGAAAAGTTTTAGGGCTTGAAAATAATGTTTCATTATATAAATATGATATTAAAATAAACTGATTTAGCTGCTTACGCTAGTTGAAACATGTTAAATAAGTAATTCTATTTGAGAACTCATTCTGTTCTCATCCGTAGTTAATTCTATTAATTCTATAATTTAGTAAGCGGATATGAAACTTAAATACATATTTATTATTTGTTTTAAGAACATATTATTGAATTAAATTAATTATATTTGCATTTCAATCGCATGCTTTAATAGTTATTTGTAACTTGTTGCATTAATATTTGTTATAATATTTAGAATCTTTTATTAGTTTAGTGAATAAAACTGCATGAATTTAAATTTTTGAAGTATTTTTTAAAGATTTGTGATAATTAGGCAGATATTTTTGGGTAGGATAAATAATAGAGTAGAATAATAGTAAAATGATGTTTATTTTTGTGCGATAAAAATTCGCACAATGCTAAAAGCGTGCTGGTGGCAGGTAGTTTGCGGAGTGATCGAGCCTTCACCATGCCCAACGTGATGACATCAGACGTAGAAAACGCCATATCCATGATGAAGTTGCATGAGCTGGATAAGCTCTACTCGGACCGTTTGAGACCCAGGTGAGTAAGCAATGTCACTGATGCCCGCCACCTGCACGCTTTGTCATACTTGCGTACGAGTCCTCTTTGTCGCACATACTTTTATTCCTGTATATCCTGATATTAGTGTGCCAGGCAGCAGGCTGCCTGCTACGTCACCGACCCACTAATTTCGTCTTAATTTTGTTCCTTTAAGGTACAGCGCACACTGAAGGCTTACTTAGTTATGTAGTTAGATTAGACGTTTTTAATACGTATTTTATTCTCCCGTTTTACTTGCTTAAATTGTTTCTCTTTGTGTTCAAAGACCAGTCAACAGCGAACAACTGCTGCAGATTTTATTATTTCGTTTTCTTCAAATTATTATGCTTTAAATTACGGATGGAAAATATTATATCTGTTTTATTACTTTACTTTTTTATATTAAAATTTTATTTATAAGCTACATTTAAATTTTATAATATGTAATTCATCATTGTTCAAATTTATAAAATACCCTTCATCATTTTTATGACAATATACACTTTTAACATAAATTAATTTTCGAGAAGTTTTATTCGTAATTTAAATAAAACATTTCCTTGCCTTTTCGTTGCTTAAACTTCAATTTTTATTGAATCTTTATGATGCTTAAGCTTGTCAAAATTACAATTTCATTTCATAAAATGGTTGTTTAGTTAAGGATGGACCCCACCCTAAAATGACCCTCTAAAAGAGTTCAATGATATTCGAAGTCATTCGAAGAAGAATTGTGGAGGCCGTACAATATGTTAACTACAGTACCAAAAACTTTAAACGCTTGTTTTCGAAACCATGCAATACTTTGAATTATCAAAAAATCCTATGCTTCACAATAGCCAATTTAATATAGTTTAAGGAAATCTAAACGATTTTGTTCTACCTTCTTTAAGGACTGATGGCGATTGACACCCATGCAGGTGCCTTTTTTTGAAGATGTTTAACGCTGAAAGTTACCCAGGCTCCAAATATTAATATATATTTTTTTAAATAATAATTAAAATACGTGCAACAATATAGTAAAAAAAACTTAAAAAAATTTCTGAATATCGCTGTTTTTTAGAGCTGTCTTGGTAGAATAAGGTTCCTTATTTTTAAGTTTAAAACAAAAGCTAGTGGTATATTTTATTTGACCTATAAATAATTTCTTTCTAATTGACTTCAAATTGTGATGTACTACAAATAATGAAGAATTTTTATCTTACATCTATTGTAAAAATCATTTATTAAATATGAATCCATTAAAAATATATTTTGCGTATTTAATTTTAAAGTTTTACTGAATTCCTTTCTTATTTCTTTCTTATTTGCATAATAACATAGCCGGATATTGTTACCTAGTTTCTTTTAAGAAAGAATTCTTTTTGTGAAAAAGTTAAACAAGTCCTGAAAAGGACCTACATTGTTTACAATCCGAAAAACTCTAATTTTACTCCATCGCAGTGAACCCAAAATTCACTGTATATAGAAAATAGTAGAAAATGCTTTTAGTGTATATTAGATTATAATAAAATGTATTTTTTGTTTCTGTAAGTAAGGTTTTCTGTTTACAAGATACGTTATAATCTTTAATAAGTTGAATTAGTTTATGTTTAATGTTTTTATGTGTTGTATAGAAGGATTAATATTTTTTTTTTGTAATTCAACATTTAAAAAAATTAAATGTAACATTCTTTTTAACTTGTGGTTCCTTTGTTGCAGGTTTGGAAAGAGGACAGATATGAGACACGCTCTTTCAGATTACGATGGAGCTGTAAGTGTAGCTTTTTATATTAATTTTGTACATTATTTTGCATTTATGTGATCTGGCTTGCTTTGAATCAAAAAATCTAAATTGTTTTATTTATATAGATAAATAAACAACATTTTTAATTTTGAATTTTAAAAGAATATATTTAGAAGACAAGATAAGCTTTATAAAATGCATTACGTCAACATTATTAAATTTTATTACAATACCTGCTTCGTTTAGTCAAAATATTATAATTATAAACAAATAAAAATATTCATAAATTGCAGAATAAATCATGCAAATTATTATATATAAAGAATATATATGAATAATGTATATCAATT
>NEEE01005509.1:179459-190539 GCA_002278615.1 Pogonus chalceus | reverse complement strand
ATAAATTTTATTCAAAATGTGTTGGCAATGTTGCTTTTTGCACCACTGTGCGGTATCATTATGAACTAGTGTTTAATAAGGTAATATACAGTTTATATTACCTTATAACGAATAACCTCAAAGTTGTTTTTTTTATTATTAAAAAACATATCTGTCAAACTTCGTTTTTTTTTTTAATTTGTAGTATTAGAGAAAGTATTATCTGCAACGCGTTTGGAATGTTTATTCTGTTCTCGTGATACCGTAATAATCGCCTACGGTTCGAGTTATAGTATGCCTCATTCCAAACTTGTTACAGAATATACTATTCTGAAACGGTGGAATTCTTATAAAATAATATAAATTTATTTAAAACAGAAACCAATATATATTTTTTAATTCTATAACTATTAATTCTAATAATGGGAGTTTTTTTTTCGAAATAAATTGCATAAAATAGATTCTTTTTAAATAATATATTTCATAATTCCATAAAAATATGAAAAATTAGTAATATGTTGACTTATACTTGTGTTTTACAAACTGACGATGCGTTTTATATTTGTTTTTGTGCTTATCTTTAGCGGTATATTTGTACCGTTGATAATAAATAATTCATTATATGTAAATTAATTTGTTATATATGCAAAAATTGCTAAACAGTTTGAAACTTTTGTGTTAGAATCCTTATTTGCTAATTATTAATTTCTTATTTAATATTGACGTTGCTAGAAACGATGTGTAGGCTCAGTATTTAAATGAAAATATTTGTGATACACGAGATGAAACATTACAAAGTATTTAATATACATCTATTATATTTTAACAATTAATCATAATTAGATATATAATTTTGAAAGGAATACTTTAACCGTAAAGAAAATACGTAAGTATAATTAATGGAAAATAAAACAATATAAAATTTTTCATACTTGTTTAAAAAATTTCATTTATGTTTAGTTAAAATAATGGCGAGTTAGAATTCTTAATAAGTTGTTTTTTGTTGGTAGTTTCAGACCGACGACAACGATAAAGATTGGTTGTCTTTGTCCAACGGTAGATGAAAGATTTCCTTCCTGAATTCTGCACGTCATGTTTAGCGGAAACTCCATTTATACCACTAACCAACTTTATTCTTCATTATTTAAAAAAACTAAAATCCAGCCATGTAGATGTATTTTCATCATGGCCATTCCGCCATTAGTAAATTAACTTTAATTATCTTGTTATTACAATAAATAATTTCTTGTTCTTGTATCTGATAATATTGTAGATTAAGGTATTATCTACTGGTTTGTAGATGAATATTGTATGTATTGTCTGTTATTTATAAATTCATTAATGTGAAAACTTAACCTGTTAATTATTTGTGTATTATTTATGCATATAAATAAATTGCCGTACACTTGATTAATGTTTGTATTTTTATTTTATTGTTATAACCTCTCTTTTATTGTTATTATTATTTTGTTTCTGCGCATTATTTTGAAAAGGTATGTATATTTATTTTAATAATTACTGAAATACAAGGTCAACTATTGCATTATATAAAGGAGGTAATTTTTCTTGATGTTATCATAATAATAAGATCAACCCTTAATATCTACTGTTTAATTAAAGATAGTCTCATTTCATTCTCTTAATAACAATTGCGTTTTACATTAAGTGTAATGCTTTATTAAGAAAATTATTCTACTCTAACTCATTAATTTATTTATAATAAATATTAGATTGTAAACTACGAAGAACATCTTATACATGAAAATTTTATACTATATATCGAAATAAAATGGGGGTGTTTCGCTAAATCAATTAAATTCTGTAAAATCCTAAAAGNCCGTTATATTGTATAGTGTAAATTACAATATAAGAGATAAAGTAGTAGATAAAGTGATATGTGTATGATTGTATAATATGTATTTGGTAATCACTTTCCCGTAAAAGCAAGGAGAAGGACAAGATCATGGTCGCTGAAATGAGAAGCTGCGTAAATAGGTAAATTGTATATTTAATGGTAAAATTTTACAATAAAAAAAAAAATTATAAATATAAAAAAATTATGAATAAATAATTTAAACTGAATTTAAGCAATCTTATATAAAACTTATAGAAGAATGCGTGGGCACTTGTTGAAACATTTTAAATAAATAAAATTAAAACATTTGCTTCGTTTCAAAAAAATTAAAATAATTTATTTTATCCCATCATCAGTAAAAACCGAAATGCTCATAAAATAAATTATTTTAATTTTTTTGAAACAAACCAAGTGTTTTTATTTTATTTATTATATAAAACTATTTACTTCTAATTTGACGATTATTTTGTGACTTTTTTTTTCATTTTGTAAAAATCAAAACAATAATCTGTATTTTTCTCAATTCAAATAGATGCTATTAAATTTAAAAATGGAGTCAAATGTAAATTTGGGGGCCCCAATATAATTAAAATTAGAAATGCAGGTATAGCATCATGTTTTGAATAAATGAAGTATAAATACTAAATGTTAATTATTATAGCAGATTGCAAACTATAATCGAAATAAAAAAAATTGTATATGTTAATTATTGCAACAGTAAAATTTAATTTCATTATTCATGCTATAAGAGACTTTATTAAATGCAAAATAAAATTTCTTATATATAATTATATAGCATAATCTTTGAAATAATCTTTATGTCTAAAAGAAATAATAAATACTAAGTGTTTACAAAACTTCAAATTTCACTTTAAAATAAAAAATTATATATTAACTGCGATAGTACCACCAGTTGAGCATCTAGAGGTAATTCAAAGCGAAATTTTAGAAAGTAATATTGTGAGTAGAATAAAGACGGAAAAATATAACGTTACTGTTGTTTCTTTTCAATATTTATGAGAATTGAAGCTTGAAACGTTTTCGTTTATTTCCTTTGTCTATAATAATACGCTTTGGTATGTTAATTTTTTTTTCGATATAATCTGTATTATGAAATTTAAATAAAACATGAATTTCTATCTCAGAAAAACAGAATTCAATTTCTTTGATATTTACTTTAGCGTTATCGCAATTTCTGAGTTCATCAGTAATCAAGAGATTTTAAAAATATTTTATATTAATTATGATATAAATTAAAAATCAAAATTGTTGTTTTTATGTTGCAGGTTATATTAAAAATACAATTTTAATATAAATGTTTTACAAAACGAACAATAAACTAAAAAATATTTTTTTTATTTTTTAAAATGTTTTGTTACTTTGACATTTTTATTTTTACTCTTAATTTATATTAAAATGAAAATGTTTTACGTGACAAGAAAATTGAAAAATGATTGTGAAATAGTGGTGTTTTATGTACCAGAAATTTGAAAGCTATTTTCAGACTATATAAACTTGTTTTTCTATTCACTGTGAAAGAAACTTAAAATGTATCTTAACGCTGTGACAAAATTGTGGTTTTATACTTAGTAAACTCAATTTACTATGTCCATTTTCAATTTTGAATAAATCGATTTCGACAAAATAACTACTTATTTTTTTAAAACCGTTTTATTATGTATAAACGGTTTATTTCAATTGCTTTTAGTATTTTATATTACATAAAGTTTAAGTTAAATATATGAATATATAATTTGAACGATTTCATAAAATATTTAAAACTTAATAATAGCGTTCATTAAGTTATCAAGCATGAACTTGTATGCATTATAATAGTTTGAAAATTCTTCGAGTACTTAAAAATAAATAAGTGCGGATTTTCATAATTAACTTCATAAAGTTTTTATGTTTACATTTTGAACTTTATAAGTTAATAAATGAGTTCAAAAATAAATTACTTTTTGTAAATGATAAATTACAAGTTGCTTGTATTAATCAGAAATGCTTGAAAAACTTTAAGGGGATCAAAGGTAAAAGATGTTTTAATTGCTATATTTGCTCTGACGAAAATAATACTTTTATAAGTAATACTGTTAAATTCATTGAGTTATTTTTTTTATTTTTATATTTGAAATTATTTTTTTAATATGTGTCCAATATTAAACCACAATATATTTATATTTATTGTTGTCATATATTGCAATATATAAAAAAAAATATGTTCCATATAAGCATTATTTTATGATATTCAACTGGTTGCAAGAAACAAGAAAAAAGTTAATATAAAAAAAGTACTCACTGTTTTTAGAGGAATTGTTTATTCTGTAATAATAAAATAAATCAATAAATAAAATTTATATATGTATACATTTAATGTAACGTTTTTATCTAATTAAAATAAAACGAAAAAAAAAAAAAATTACAAAAAATATACAATATGTACATACCTGTCTGTTGAAGCAGGATTTGTGTCCATCCTTCGGGATATATACAAAAAATTCGAAAATAAAACTATAACAAATATTAAAACACTTTAAAAATTTTAAACACAATTTTAAAATAAATAAAAGAAAGCTTTGATTTGCGCGAAATAAACAAAACACTGTTAGAATTAAACACTATAGAGAAATCATAAAAAATAACTAATAATTGTATCGGAATAGACATTTATCAGCGAACGCTAAATTATTACTAACTTGTATTTGTATATGTGAAGAGTGAATAACCAAAACTCAATTATTCAAAATTTAAAAAGCAGGTAGCGACTTGGAGAACTATTAATTTTGTATATTAAGTAATAGTTTGCTGCAAATAATATAAATTAATATAGTTACCTTAGATATTTTTGTTTTAGATTTACAATGCAATTTAAAATTATTTGTCTTCTATATTTGTATAAAGTAATATATTATACAAAATATATGTATTTTCTATTCTTTGTGAAAAACTATACTTTAAATTTTAATCTACTTAAAATTAAATCAGATCTCGTAATGTTTTTAGGTAATGAAAATTATTTGGGATTATTTTCAATTGTTCTATTCGTTATGAATGAAATTATTTTATAAAGAAGATTAAATTTAGATGTATTAAATGTTTAATATATTTCATTTTTGACGTGTGTGTATAGAAGAGGAAATATTTATTATTCTGATTATTAATAAGTAAAGAAATTATTTAAAAGGGAAGCGATCGCGTGTAGTCTTTTTATACCTAATGGATATTTTAAAGATTTAGAAAACCAATTTTTTTATTATACTTAAGATAAATTTCTTTGGTTGACAAATATTTTACTTAATTCTAAAATAAAATCAAAACCATAAAGTTAAAGTTTTGCAAGATCAAGTAATAAAAAAATACATCAGTTTTATCATCTGTCTGTGTTTATCTCTTCATTTTAGATTGAAATGTACATAGACACTATATTTTTGGATAAAAAGACAATTTGGTGACATAACTCTTACCTATACATAAAATAAAGTTTAGTAAGATTAAGAAATAAGTTTTTTTGATGGCAAATACGCGAGTCTGAAACAAATGTCATCTATACGCTGAAGAACACACTGGTAAGGGTAGAATATGGTTACTTATATTCTAAATGAACTTATGACAAGCTATTAGAAATGGAAAATACATGTAAAGCTAATGAATAATTTAATGACAAAAAATGGTCGATTTGACCTCAAGTGATCGTTTGAATATTAAAATTTAAAATAGTTTCTATAACACTATACTTCTAAAATGCAGTTTCTATATAACGCGATGCGAAAATAGGGACAGCCCTCTTATTAGTGCTTCACACGAGACGAGATAGGGCGAGACTTTCAAAAATCTCGTCTCGCTCTCGTTAATTGTGAAAAAAATAGGTTTCGTTTTAGTCTCGTTCTCGTCCCGTTACCAGTTGTCTCATCTCGTCTTGTCTCGTCTAGTATCGTTAATATAAGAACTTATTTCAAAGACATTGCATTCAAGAAGATAATATAATTTTTGCAATTAATAAATGTAGAAATATTTAAAAAAAATTTATTTAAAATTAATATACAAAGAAGATTACAAATTAAAAATAAATAATAAATAAAACAGATAATATTTTATAAATTATTATCATATTTTAATATTATAAATAATTATTAATTTATTATGTATTACTTCTAATTTTGTAATATTCTAAGAAACACCTTTATTAATTTCGGGAATTTCTAATACAATCATTTTTAATCCCTTATTCATAATACAAAATACATTTACACTTATAATAAATATTTATTTGTTTGTTTAATTAACATCTATATTCTCCTAAAACTCTTTTTTCACTTTGGCTTGAAAATGTTATGAAAGACAAAATTATTATACAATATATTTTACAGATGGTCACCAGATTTCACTAACCGTATTGTTACCTAAAGCAGATCTTTCTTTTAATAGAAAAAAATGCTTATTGGAGTGGTAACGATTTTATGTTTCTAGTAAAAATTTTATGAATAAAAGTGCAACGAGACCAGAAACGAGACTCTCGAATCTCGCCACATGTGGTCTCGGTATCGCCTTAAATATTTTCAAAACTATCTCGTCTCGTGTGAAGCCCTACCTCTTATAACGATGTACTTTTATAACGTAATTTTCGCAAATCAAAATTTCAACAAATTAATTATCAATATTTTTTATAATATATAGCAGTTTTTATTTTTTATTGCACTTACTGAATGAAAATCGCATAAAAAAATTCCATATGGAATCGATATTTCGCGTAAATTAAATTATATGAAAGAATCTGTAATAGATATAATAAATATATGTAAGTTGAAATAGAATTAATTAGTTGAAAGTAAGAATAATAAATGGTAATAAAAATGAAGAGTCAAAATTTACTTTCATTTAGCCTTGATCATGACCGTTATATTGTATAGTGTAAATTACAATATAAGAGATAAAGTAGTAGATAAAGTGATATGTGTATGATTGTATAATATGTATTTGGTAATCACTTTCCCGTAAAAGCAAGGAGAAGGACAAGATCATGGTCGCTGAAATGAGAAGCTGCGTAAATAGAGTGTAACCAGTTTGGAATGCACAGTCCTGAAGTAGGCCATACCACCGTAACAAGCGAAGCGTGCAACTACAAAATAAAGATTGCGATAAGTGCATTTTACTATCATTTGTTGGTTAATTACCAGTGAAAAGCAAAAAGTTCAAAGGCTGCGTGAAGAATAGTTTCAAAGTGAAAGTTTTTTTTTTTATTTATTTATTTACATTTACACGGAACAATAATCACGTTTATTTGCGTTTTATCTAAACTATGTTGTGTTTATATCTCATGTTTTCATTTTGAATTGTTAGGGAAATTTCATGCAAATTATCTTTCATAAATTAATGAGAAAAGGTGTCTAATGAACAGTTATTTATTTAAGACAAACGTGATGAAAACTTAATTGCTAACTATTAATTTTAATAATTATGTATTTATATTAATAATTAATTTCTAATAATGAATTCAATTATTCATAATAATGTGAAAATTGATGTATGCTTATTATTTGCAACATGTATACTATGAAATGATTTATTTATAACAAAGGATAGAAAGTTTGTTTGGATAAAACGTTTTTTCTTTCAGAACTTTTATATAAATTATTAAAGAACTTTATACAATGAAAATGCGTATTAATAATTAAGATGAAATTAACTTAAAACATTGCAATATAGTAGAAATGATGAATTTGCATAATATGTTTGATCTCGATAGAGTTTTTTATTAATTTTAAAATAAATATCAGTTACAACGACAAATTATATAAAATATTATTGATAAACATTGTTTTAGTCAAGATTTATTTATTGTTGCAAATAAATTTATCTTTTCATTGTTACTTATTGTGTACTCTGTAATCTTACTTTTCTGAAATAAAGCCCCAGTCTTTTACAATAAATCATACTTTACTTTTTATCATAATCGTGTGGAAAAGACCATAAAAAATTTTGTCGATATTTAATAATAAAAATATTAGAAGTAACTTCATGAAAATTGAATAAAAAATTAAAATCGAACTTAACACAGTTCCTTGTAATCATTTTTATTAATCAATTCAAATAATTTATTAAATATTTTATTATTATTTATATGAATTGATTTTTATTTCTTTTTGTCTGTCCACGATATTTATTTAAATTTGCAGTTCTCGGACTCCGTTAATATACGCGGTTTCTAACTAATTTAATAGATACACGTTCATTTATAAAAATATAAATTTTTAAAAATCAACAATATATAAGTTGACATTTTTTTGGTTTAAAGAACAAATTTATATCTTAAACTTGTAAAATGATTAGATTATTTCATTTTAATTTAAATTTTACATATTTTATTTGGGGCATTTGTTATTTTTAGTGAAGATATAATATTTTAACAGATATAGGCAAATTTGCTGAAGGAGAAAAATTAACATGATCTTAATTATCTTAATTATTTCCTAAAATATTCAATAAATTAAAAAATTTCAATTTTACGTATTAATTTTAAAATGAACTTCAATAATAAAACAAAATGTATTAACTGGAAAATTATTCTGTTGAAATTAGAGCCTAAACGGCACTAAGTTAATACCTTCAATATGAAAATAAAACTTATCCGAGAAAAGATTTCATCAGCATTGAATATTGTTATATAGTATAGATACTCATTTATTTATAAAAAAAAATAAATTTTAGAAATCAATTCTTAAATACAAATATATGTATTTTTTTTTTTTGGTTTTAAAGAAATTAAATATACATATTTTTAATTTTTACAATTAATAAATTATTCCATTTTAATCTAAGTTTTACATATTTTATTTGAGTTATTAATCATTTTTAGTAAAAATTTTATATTTTAACAGATACAAGTAAATTTTCTGAAGAAAATATTATATTACATGGTAACCCCCTAATTTTAATATTATTTTTCTTAAATTAATCTCAAAGCATTAATTTTTTAAACAAATTTTTACAATTTAGTTTTCTTTATGAATTAAATTGTAATTTTAAAGTAATTCTAGGAAAAATATTGTAGATAACTAGAATAAGGTAATCTTTGCATATTTTTATAATGTTATAATTCTCCTGATGATGATCGAAACGTACTTAAAAAGAATTAAATTCGTTAATTTAACCAAGTGATGTTTAATTTTTATTATTTTATATAATTTATTAAGTTATTTTGATATTTCATACTATATTCTTATGTTTTAAATATTATAAGTATCCTAATTATTTCCTAAAATATTTAATGAATTCTAAAATTTTAATTATATGTATTAATATTAGACTGAACTTTAATAATAAAGTTAAACTTTCAATAAAATATATTAACTGGTAAAGTATTTTGTTGAAATTAAAGCCTAAAGGGCACTTAGCCAATACTTTCAATATCAGAATAAAATTTATCCGATAAAAGGTTTCCTCAACATTAAATACTATTGATTTTGCACTAATTTTAAAAATAATTACATTGAAACTGAGCATTTTAGCAGTTGGAAAAATTCGCTAAGCATTTGTTCAATGTTTGTAAAAGTAATTTAACAGTAGCGCGTAAAGAAGCGATGTAACAAAACGTGAGTCTCATACATAATTAGAATTATCATTTCGTGAACTTGACACACAATAAATGCATTTTGTTGTACTGTGTACAGCATGGGAGACTTAAGTGTTAAGTTGCTAGTGAAAGTTTTAACAATTTGACAAGAAAAACTATTATAATAATGTTTCAATTAGGTGTGATTTTACAAAGTATATACTTTCTCAATGCTTGTATGACAGGTGAATAAGTTTTAATTCAAATACTGATATATTTCTTTCATTTTCATTTTGTTTCATAAAATTAGGTCAATATTATGATTTTCTTGATTTTATTCCTTCTTGTTAAATGCATCAAATTGAGCATAAAATGAGATTCTAGTAAAACATGCTCATTAAATTCATATCAAATATAACTACCATTAATGTTCATATTATTTTTTACTTTTGTTTATTATTTTATTTATAGAACTATCCCGCGTATACAAAAATAATAAGTTTTTGTTCATTTCTGAAAACAACAAATAAAACTTTTACAATTTAATATATTTGCAGTTATTGAAATATCAAAATCGTTCTACTATATTTAATTTTGCAATAAAATATATGAACTACAATAAAAACTATTGGCATTGAATATAGTAACTTATTAAGGCAAGGAATATATTTATCAAAAAAATATTTGGAATGCAGGATCTGAGGTGAGACAATTAAATGAAGATACAGATGGATTTAATTTAATAAAATATAATGTACAAAAAAAAAAATGGAAAACTACAAATTATTTTGGTATAATATTCATAATGTGGATAATAAGGAATAAATGGATCACATAAAATTGACAATGGATGATATGCACGAAGTCAAGAGACAAGCGATACAAGTGATATGGCTGAACTTAACTGTAGAATTTAAAGTAAATGCTTATTTTAATTTAAGTAGCAAATGGCTTAAATGATTGAAGCTAGTTCAGCCGTACCACCATTTTAACATCTCGAGGTTATTAAAATCAAGATTTTATTAAATTTTAAGGAGAGAAATATCATTAGAATTTTTATTTTTTTCTGGATTAATAGTTAATCTAATATATCTTAATTTTTAAATACTGTTTATTTGGTCTTTTAATTCTTACAATATTTTAACTAATTCAAAATTATTAAAAATGGCGTAGCTTTTATGATGTTTTCCTGGAAGAACAGGTCGCGAGTTGTAAATTGGCATAAACTCTAGCTCTCTTGATTTTTACATAAAACAAATGAAAATCCAAAAGTTTAAAATAGAGACGTTCAAAATTTTTACTTTTAAACTATCAATTTTGACATATTTTTTCAATGACTTTGCATTTTTTTGGCTTAAAGACCAATTAAAAAATATTTTTTTTTAAATGGGTGCAAAATTTCAGTCTAACCGGTTAAAATATTTTTAATAATCGCTCACACGAATTTGGTAAACATAGTTTTAGGAAAAATGCGTTTAATGTTTAGGAAGCGCTCCAAAGCCAAGCGTAAGGCTGTCAGGTTCAAAGACTATAACAGCAGAAGTACTTTTTTAAGGATAAAAATATATTAAAATGCAAAATGTAATACCAATAGCTCTGTTTCTATTTTATTGTAATTTGGAATTAGCAGATATGTGCTAAATTTATTTCGTCGTAAACCAGATTTAGACATTATTTATTAAACTAAAAAAAAAAAA